>JAJIBD010010802.1:0-65504 GCA_021461705.1 Cryptotis parvus | reverse complement strand
TCCATTGCCATTTTTATTATTTAACATATTATTACTGCACGGCAGAGCCTGACAAGCTACCCATGTCATATTTGATATGCCAAATACCAGTAATAATTATAGACCTCATTCCCTTTGACCTGAAGGAATGGTTTGAGGCTCTTCATGTTCCTGGAGTGAATAGATACCCTTGGGCTACACTAGCATGTGACAGGACGTATGGAGATGTTACTGGTGCCCACTTGAGCAAATCGACGAACAACGGAAGTCAGGTGATCAAGTGATCATATTATTGGAAGTCCTAGCCATAGCAATTAGGCAAGAAAATGAATTAGGAGAAATTCAAGTTAGAAAAGAAGTTAAATTCATTGTTTGCTTATTACATGATAATGTACATAGAAACCTTATAAACAACTACAGTGAGGTGGCAGGGCAAAAAATTATTATGCAGATATTTTTGCATTTATATGCAAGCCATAATCTAGAAGATAAGACACTTAATAATTTAATTTAAAATTACATTAAAATCAAGTAACTAAAAATCAATTTTATAAAGGTGAATGATACATACATTGAAAACTGTCACAAAAAAAAGGAAATAATATTGTTTGAAAAGACTACCATATTTAAAGCATATACACAATCAGTGCAGTCCTTGTCAAATTTTCAGTGGTATTCATAAAGGTCGCAGAACTAATACTAATGAAAATACAACCCCAAATAGCCAAAGAAATTTTAAAAAATCAAGTTTGGACGCGGCCGGAACGATAATCCAGTGGGCAGAATGTTTGCCTTGCACGCGCTGGCTCTGTGCCGGCCCGGTTCGATCCCCGGCATCCCATATGGTCCCCCGAGCACCGCCTGGAGTAATTCCTGAGTGCAGAGCCAGGAGTAACCCCTGAGCATCGCCGGGTGTGACCCAAAAAGCAAAAAAAAAAAAAAAAAATCATGATTGGAGGCATTGAATTATCTGAATTTAAACTATACTATAATATTACTTAAAGTAGTACTGGAATAAAAGCAGATACTCAGACCAATGGATTAGAATAAATAAACCCTTAGATATAAGAAAAGTTCATTTAAAACAAAGGAGTAAAGGAAATGAAATGGGAAAGAAAAAGACTACCAAATTCTGGGAAAATTGGGTCGTTCACATATCAGACAATGACGTTGAACCATATACAAAAAGCTAGCACCATACGCGATACACAAAAGTTCCCTCCAAGTGGCTTAAATACAACTTTAAATGTTAGACCTAAGTCCATGGCGTACATTGGAGAAAACAGGCAAATGCTCTAGCTTTGAAAGTGTCTTCAGTGATTCAACTGCAGTGGCAAGGGGATAAAGAGAATAGCAAAGAGAAACGTGGGACTACATTGACCTATCAAACTTCTGCACTACAAAAATAAACTATTGTTAAGACAGAACTATAGCCAAGGGATGCATGGGATAGCTCAGTGGCTGAAGGTGAATGCGTGACAAGCCCAAGATTGAGAGTTTAATTCCCTAGGCTGCTGTGTACCCCTACTATGAGCCTTGAAACTCTGCTGTTTGAGACAGATGGTTCTGCGTTCTGTGATCCCTGGAGCTGCGGTGACTTTTGCCAGAGTTAGGTTGTGTGTGAGCATCGGAATTAGAAGAGCATGGTTCAGTTATCTGTACTGTGAAGATCCTATCCACACCTATGTGTGTTCATTACAGCACTATTTACAATAGCCAAATTCTAAAAACAATTCAAATGCCTGATGACAGATCAGTGCATAAAAGAAATCGTGGTTTCTAAACTTCAATGTATTTTTAAAAAAAAGAATCTGTTTTAAGAACCCAGTTAAACCATTAAGTAAACAATTCTTAAATGAAGCACATTAAACTGAAAGAAATAAATGTTCTAGTTTTAGTTCTGATTGAGTGTTGTCTGATATGTGAAAGTATATTTGGTGACCACTCTTTTTTTTGAAGTTTAGTTTATATACAGTAAAAAGCAAATGTGTTCTGAGTACAGTTCAGAGGTTTTGATCAAAATAGTAAAAACTGTCCACCATTTAAGTCATTGTGTATTTCCACTGTGTATTGCAATGTCATTGAGCATTTCCATTGTGTACAATATTCTTCTATGTGTTTACTCTTAGAAAGCCATAGTCTTATTTCCACCAACATATTTTTTTTCCCCAGTTTCATTTTTATGTTTGTTTTCTTGGGCCACAAATGGTGGAGCTTAGGGCTTATTCCTTGTGATTCGCTCAGGGATCAGTCCTAGAGGAGTTCAGGGAATCGCATTGGGTGCTGAGGATCAAACCCTGGTTGACTGTGCAAGGCAAGTGCCCTACCTGCTGTACTGCCACTCTGGCGCCTATTTTCTCAGTTTTAAAATATGATCTCAGAGGCTGGAAAAGAATCAAAATTCTAAGGAAAGGGAAAAAATTGTGGTTAACATACTCAGTAAGATACCACTCAGCTATGAGAAAAAATGGAATCTTGCATTTTGATGCAAGAATAGAATTAGAGTGTCGTGGTTTTCATGCTTAGAAAAATAAGTTGGAGAACGACTAAAACCAAATAACCTTATTCAAATATAATACATAAAGAAAAAAAGGCAAGGACAAGATCATTTACAATGACAAAGGCTCTTGGACTTCACCACAGGACTGTGGTTATCAAGAGTGGAATGAATGGGAAATGGTGGAGGGATATTGAGACTTTTGTGGTGAATGTGATGTGGTAATATTGTTACTTCTAAAACTTATAAACACCACTTTCAAAAGCTAATGTTACCCTTGTTGAAAAATCGTGAGAGGCAGTACCGGATTAACCCTGGTTCAGATCCGCAGCTCCACATATGGTTGCCTAAGCACCTCCAGGGATCACTGGAGATCATATTTACAATGTGATCACAGGGATCATATTTACAAGGTTCTAGTTAATGGCATTAAACATGGAAAAATATATATACTGGGAAGGAAGAGGAAATTACTATAGAACTTATTTCAACTATTCATAACCATAAGAAACTTTTTTATAAAAGAGAACCACTAAAACCATTTGAAGAGGCAGTAATTAAGCATCAAAAATTTAGATGGGGACCGGGCGATAGTCCAGTGGGTAGGGCGTTTGCCTTGCATGAGGCCGACCCCGGTTCTACCCCCCAGCATCCCATATGGTCCCCAAGTACTGCCAGGAGTAACCCCTGAGCATTGTTGGGTGTGACCCAAAAAAGAAAAATTTAGATGATAAACTGCTATCCTAGCTATTTTTTTTTAAGACATTGAGTTCTTTACTTTATTAGATTTCTGGGAAGAACTGGGGTTTTGTTCCTGGAAGAATCATCTAGTTCTGAGACTTACAGGGCACTAAGCTTAGCTTTGTAGTATGAAATCTTGTCTTTGTTTGACGTGAAGATTTTTATTTTTTTAACATGAAGAGTTTTTCTTCGGTCTTACTTTCCCCTAGGTCTTCCTTGAGCAGTTGTGAAGCCTGAGGCTTCTCAACCATATCAGCTTCTATCTTCAAAGAAAAGAGCTGAAGCAGATACCATCGTTTGTTCTTAAGCTGCCTAGTGGAAGCAAGTAACCATCTTGATTTGAGGGATGAGAATTGAGCCAACAATTGTTTATAGATGGTTGATCCTTGGCGGAGCAAGTAGCATGATTTAGCCCTGCGGTCATTGCAGGAATGCTCATCTGGTGGTTGTGGAGGCTTTGACTTATGAGAGTTTTCCTTGTTCTAGTTTCACTTGCCCTGAAGAAATTGTCTGGTCACTTCCATTCTCTTCATTGGAATGATTCCAGGGACATATCCTTGAAATTTTATCAAGCACACATAATAGATGTGTGCTTGATAAAATTATTTTAAAAAAATCTCTTCAGACCAGATGGTTCAAATTTTAGATCAGTGATGAGAATTGAACATGTTAGAGATATTGGTTATAAATGAAAATGAGCATCTTTATATAGTATGTTTCCCGTATATGCACACAGGACCCTTGTTTGTATTTTTTTGGTGGGGGCTTTCCTGGCAGTGCTTGTGGAGGACCAAATGGGATGCTGGGAATTGAACTTAGGTAAGCTGGATGCTCTGGACCCTCTCCTCTGCACTTTTTACTCCTACATGTATATTTGTACTTCCTACCAGTCTATTGCAGCAGATATTGCAATATAGGGCCATATCTCTAACCAAGGAACTTGTGGGAAATTTATTATTTTCCTTCTACTATAATGTAAGTCACACAAACTACTGTGTTAACTCAGAATTCTGCTGTATGTATTTCCTGTCATAAATTTGAATTGCATAGGGACTAAAGAGATAAACAGTGGTGTTAAGACTTATGCCTTATATTTGGCAGATCTGGTTTCAACCCTCAGCACTGCATGATCTTTCAAATGCTTCTAGTGTAGCTCAAGAGACCCAGGAACACCAATGAGTGTGGCCATGGAGGAGCCCAAGCACCACTTGGGCTAATCTGTAGCACTATAGGGCCGGAACACCACCTCATTCTCAGATCCTCATATTAGACTGCTGACCTGGTTGGTTGTATTCCCTGGACTTTAATCTCTTTTGTAGATCATTGCAATAAAGAGGTAAAGGATTGGAAGTGCAAGAAAGAATATTTTTAAAGAATTTTATCCATACATCTTTTGTGGCATATTCAAGGTTTTATTTAACTGTGAATTTTTATCTTTTGATATTCTGAGACTCATTAGTGTAAGGGTACTTTTTGGTTTTTATTACTGGAAAAATTCTCCCAATAATAAAATTCAGTTTTATTTTGAATTATGTGCCAGGTGACCTTATTATTGTTTTTGTAACTAGCTGTTGTGCTTTACTTTCTTATTAACCTCATCTCTCTAGGTGGAAAATGTCCGCTTGGTAGATCGATTATCTTCAAAAAAAAGCAGTCGTGGGTACTCTGTATTTGACAGCTACCCATGTCATATTCGTGGAAAACGCACCTGACACGAGAAAAGAAACATGGGTATGTGACTTTTTATGCTTTTCCTTGTTGAAAGTCAAATGTTTGAGCCATGATTTTTTTTTTGTTTTGGGACCACACCTGGTGGTATTCAGGGGTTACTCCTGGCTCTGCGCTCATGAATCACTCCTGTTTGGGGGACCATATGGGATTTCGGGATCAAACCCGGTTGGCTGCATGCAAGGCAAATGCCCTGCCTGCTGTACTATAGCTTTAGTCCCTGATTCTTTCTGTTTTCTTTGGGCTGAGTTGGGTTGTTATTTGCTGCTTGGATGTTAAGAAAATCAATTTTTGGTGATGGGAATTTGACCTTTTTTCTACTTATTTTAAACACTAATTATTTGTACATCACCAAATATAGACCTAGAAATAGCCAGAGATACAAGTGCTTTGTGGCCCAGCTGTCAAGTAGAGTTTCTGTCACGTTCATCAGCCAGAAATCATTACATAGTGCCTTTTTTGAGTATGTTTTGTTAATAGGACCCCTCAGTCATCTATATGGTGATATCTCATATTTCTAATAACTTAGAAAAAGAGAAGAAAAATCTAAAGAAGTTTCCCCATTGTCAGATTTTTATGTTGCTTGTATGAGACCATATGGTTTTTCTTAGTCTCTTGCTACCCAACCATGGTATTACTTGGAGCAAGAATCTCTGGATTATCATTTTTTTCCCCCCTTTTCTGAGATCTGTGAACATGATTACAACTCAGAGAAGGTGGCAGGCACTGCTTAGAAGAGAAGACTCAAAAGAAAGAAGTACTCCAAAAAGATGGCCTCAGTATGAGTTATTTCCTGGAAAATAAATCTTTTCTCCAGACTGCCTGACCCCACAACAGCTTAGAAAACAAAATCTCAAGTTGCATTCCATGTGGAATTGAGGAGCATGGTGCTACCTCCCAGAGGAACCATCTCTAACTTTTGTGGATTACAAAAAGTTAGTCAAATAACTTTTGTTATTTGACTAAATCTCATGACCAATATAATTTTAGCTGATCAGTCTATTCACCATTTGCTACAATAATGGCTCTTTATCTGAACTTGTATAAAAGTGTAGGCTTAAGAGCCAGTATCATAAAGTTAACCTGGAGAGCAGAAAGCTTGGGACTAAAATAATAGTTATTCTTCTCCCGGAGGTCACGATTCTTACTTGAGTGCTGGTGTTGAGCTAGCCAGTGATGAAGAGTGTCTTATGTTTGCTGCCTTGTTCTGTTCGTCAGTTGTTTTCAGCTTTGACCACATTAACTTTGGGTTGTAGATTCTTCACAGTCAGATCTCCACTATTGAAAAACAGGCAACAACCGCAACAGGATGTCCTCTGCTTATTCGCTGCAAAAACTTTCAACTGCTACAGCTAATCATACCGCAAGAAAGAGACTGCCATGATGTGTACATCTCTCTGATACGCCTTGCAAAACCAGGTAAGCCAGAGAAACTTGGCTGTGCTTATGGATCTGTGCACCCCTTCTTAAGTAATTCACAAGTCATTTTGGAGAGTTAGTGTAGGGGTTGCATGCAGCTGACCATAGTTCCATCCTTGGCACTGCATATGGTTTTATGAGCACTGTTCAGGAATGATCCCTGAGCACAGAGCCAGGAGGAAGTCTTGAGCACTGCTTGGTGTGGCTCCCAAACAACTAAATAATAAAAGAAAAGAAAAGCAGAAAGTCACAACTCATGTTCATGAAGTTTCAAAGGAGTAAGAATGAGAGCATTTAGGAACTGTGTGGTATCGCAGTCCTCAGATGTGCCTTAGAAATCCAGATGATGCAGCGCCTTGTCTTTTTTAGACCAATCCTTGAGATATTTAGCCTATGAGTCTCATTCATCATTACTTTCCTTTGGCAGTGTAATCATCTTAATTACCAACCTCTTTATGGTAATGAAGCTGTCTGAACTGAGGCCTAAGATGAAATTTTATATGTTATGTAAGGAAAGCATGGTCACCGAACCATTTTGATTGTGTTCTTCCTCTTAAGGATTTTTAAGTGTGGTTTGTGGGAGTTGTGTTCTTTGCTTGAAAAGGTTATATATAGAGAGGGCGTATGTATAGTCATATATAAAAGACATATATGTCTATATCTGATATAAGATTCTTGGAAGAATACAGTGAAAAGAGATTATTCATACAAAAGTGACACTATGCAAATCACATGATAGTCATTGGTAAGGTGCCATAGACTTATAATTACGTTGCTAAGAGCTTATAGACTTAGGACTAGAAGTTTTGTTTTAAGCTTTACAAGGTATTTGGTTGGGTTCTTAGTTTCTTATGATATGGCCATATATTACTGGTAGACAGCTGAGAGCTAAAGCCAGGGAGCTGTCAAAATCTGATCATTTGACTTTGCCCCATTTCAAGACAGCTATTTCATCTTAGTGTGTTAAAAAGAACCATAGAGTTTGCCAGAAAAGTAATTGAACTTTATAGAGGGTGTGCTATAATTGGAACATGAGTTCTGGGAAGATGTACATTAGGTTGTGCTCAGCACAGAATGGGAGGGAAGTTGTGCCAACAATTTCTATGTCACTGAGTAATGGATGTGGTGGATAATAAATGTGCTCTGATCAGATTAATGGGATTTAGGAATAGTCCAGAGAACTGGGGAAAAGCCAAGTAGCCGGAAGCGCAGACTGCAGGGGCAGTGAGGGCTGTGACTTCTGCTGACAGGGGAGAAAAGTGACTGTGTCTCTGCTTTGAAAAATCGACTTTTGTTTCAAAATGAAGTGGGAAAGTTAAGTGTCAGGGACGCTGCCGGGTCCCCCAACAGTGCCAGGAAGCGAAGTTCCCTTCTACCTCCGAAGCCGGCGGGGAATGGATGAAAACTCAGGAATTCGATTCTGTTTTAAAAGGGCTTTACTATCATAGGATCCAATATACAATCCAAGAGCAGGGAAAACCTCCGGACTCTGGGTTCCCAGCTAGGCCCCAGCCAGGTGTAGGCCAAGATGGCTGCCACCACGTGTTGAGGCCCAACAGAGAATGGAGAGGACAGAGAAGCAAAACACCAAGGGAAGCTGAAATGGCAAAAGGGGGAAAAAAAGAAGGGGCTTCTTTCTTCTTGCAGCTTATTTTATAGCTAGAAATCCCCCAAACTCCCCAGCCCAGCCCATTCTGGGCTGGGCTATCTAGAGATGAAAACAGGAAAATAGCTCTATAGAAATGTAGCAACTTCAGGAGATCTCCTGGCTGTTTACAAGGACCCAGAGCTAATTCAAAGCCTCCTAGCAGAGCTGGGAGGAGCTATAAGCTAAATGTAACTTCCCCTGGCAGGAAGTGTCAAGTGCCCTCAGGTAATTTCTCCCAGCACCTCACCTAATGTCTTGAGCCAAGATCTGCCTGGAAATGCCTTTATAGGGTATAGAAGGGGATTTCTGAGATGGCATGTCTCTGTACCCAAGACTATACTAATGCCAGTTAAATATTTCTCCAAGCCTTCACGAGAGTCTTGTCTACTTCACCTTAATTTTGTATTTTAGTTACCTTTGAGTTATCAGGGAGCCATGCTTGCTTGCTTGGAGGCAAACAACATTTCTCTCTGGTTTAATTACTTAGAGATCCAACGTGGCCTCGCAAATATGCTGGTAAGATCTAGCTAGTCCCACGATGATTGTGGTAGCATGAGAGAATATTTATACCAGCTAGTACAGAATACATGGTCAGATAAGACTGCCACATTTAGACTACCCCCTATCTATGAAGTGACCTGCAAGAGGCAATCCAGGGCAGATGCAGAGGCCTAGGCTTTTAGGTGTCCTGCAACAGTTAAGAAGTGAGGGGCCAGAGTGATAGTCCAGTGGCGTTTGCCTTGCACGTGGCCAACCAGGTTGGATCTCCAACACCCCATATGGTCCCCGAGCACCACCAGGTGTGTAATTCCTGAGTGCAGAGCCAGGAATAACCCCTGAGCATTGCTGGGTGTGACCCAAAAAGTTAAGAGAGAGAGAGAGAGAGAGAGAGAGAGAGAGAGAGAGAGAGAGAGAGAGAGAGAGAGAGAGAGAGAGAGATAGTCAAGAGTCCTTTAGCCCCCCTAAGAAAGAGAGAAAACTTAGTAATTCAGTGAGTTAAAGTCATTACCATAGAAGATTTGTTTTGTTTTGGGGTCACACCTGGCAGTAGTGCTCATGGCTTACTCTTGGCTCTGCACTCAGGCATCGCTCCTGGTAGTGCTTGAGAGACAGTTAGGCGTGCCAGAGATTGAACCCAGCTCAGCTGCATGCAGTACTGCCTACTGTACTCTCTCCAGCTCATACCTTCGAAGATTTTGAAAATGCCACTAGCGTGTTAAAACTCTGTGTTTGTTTGTTTTTAAGCAAACGTTTTTTATAGGAGGCTTTTTGGACAGGGAAGGATGGAGCAGAGAGTGGAGAGAGGGAGAGTGATGTTCTCCAGAGAGAACACAGGCTCTTCCAAGGGCGAAGCGAGCCCCAGGACACACATCCCGGCATTAAGTATGAAAGCATGAGAGTACACATCTCCTGAGGGGAGATACAGGCGTCCTGTGTACTTGGTCACCACATGTGATTTCGCACATGGGTACAAGTAGAACATGGGCTCTGTAAGCCTAAGTGCACTGCATGTTAAAATTTTAGAATTAGAATGGGATGCCAGGTTGAATCCAGGTCATCTGTGTGCAAGCCAAATACCCTACCTATTCTACTGTATATCTGGCCCCAGACTATTGTTTTACAGAGTTGAGCATCATAGTTTCATAATAGAATTGTTTCATTCATGCGGTGTTTCAACACCAATTTGACCACCAACATTTCACTACCAGTGTCCCCAAGCTCCCTTGCCATTTCCCACCCTCCCCTGTGGCAGACATATAACAAATTTATTTCATATTGCTCGCTCCAACTAAACTTAAAGAAATGGCAAATGGAATGATCAGAAAATAAATCAGCAAAAATAAATTTGTTGTGATAGAATGCTGTATGATTTTAACCTATGTAAATAAAGGAATTCAAAGCATTTAACACAAAAAATAAAATTTTAGAATTAGAAAGTTTTAGGGAAAATGTGGTGCTTTAATAATTGTGGGAGGATGCCATAGAATTCAAGTTGTTTCACAGGTTACTGGTAATGGCAGTGCTGAAATCTGAATCTACTTCTGACTGCAAGCTTTGGAACAGGGTTTTGAATCTCAGAGTGGGTGAGAGGTCCAGAAGCGGGGGTGTCAGCGAGGCCAGGTCTTATTTATCAGAACAAGCTGAGACTCTTTTGTAAAATATATCTTTCCCCTCCTCTTGGTGTATCAGATTGAGGGCATGCATGTCGAGGGGATAGGTAAAGAAATTTCAATTTTAATGCTAGAACCATAGTAATTCACTAACATGAATTCTTTATATTTAGCTTTGCTGTGGACTCAGCTTAATGAAGGCCCTCTACTCCATGTTTCTTAACCTATTCCGCACTGTGGCCCCTAGTGTCCAGTTGGCTCCACTGTCTCAGGTCATGGCCCCCTTACTCCATTTTCACCTGTGATTCCCCCCTTGGAATACCTTGGAAACCCCCACAGTGGGGCCATACAGCCCTGGCTTGAGAAAGACTAATGTTGAGAGCAAATTTCCCCGTATGTACAACATAAGGGTTTGTGCATATTGCAAAATGATCTCCATAATATGTCTTACAGTTGACATTCATCGTCACACATACGTTTTCCTTAAACTTAAATTATTAGAATTTAGGTCTTTGGAATACTGTTAAAGTTTATGGTATCATTTTTTAAAATTATTGTACCCTACTACCAGCAGGGCACACTTGCCTTTCCGCCACTGTCCCTGCATCACTTCTAGTGTGGGCTTTTTAAATTTTGTTTTGCTTTTTGGGCCACACCTCAGGGCTGACTATTGGCTCTACATGTAGACATCAGTCCTGGCAGACTCAGGAGAATATACAGGGTGTTGGGGTCCACAGCTTTGTGCAAGGCAAGTCTGTTACCCATCATACTGCCCCAGTGTTAGCCCAGTCTCTTTCCCTCCACGCACACTCCTGCGTTTCATTTCTAGCGATTGGTTTTGTGTTTTAGAGCCATGAATTTGGCATTGCTACTGCCTATCAAGTCTCTTTTCCCCCCTCTTTTTCTCTTCCACAGATGAGTGTGATCATCCAGTGTTTGAGGAATATACTTACTATCACTATTTTTATTGCTTTTGTTTTGGACAAACATCTTGCAGTAATCAGGGATTACTCTGGGCTCTGTGCTCAGCAGTCACCCCTGACAGTGTTCAGGATACAGATGCATTGCCAGGAATCCAAGTGGGTTCCGCTTCTTGCAAGGCAGGCATATCTCTGGTCCCTGGACATTTTGTTGTTGTTGTTATTTTGGTTTTTAATCCAAGAAGATGTATTTGGGTGAAGGCAATATTTCTGAAAACTCCTCTGATTTTCTCTTTAGAACTTTAGGGATAAGTAGATCAGTTTATTGAAAATTTTTTATTTCATTGGGTTTTTTGTGTGAATTAAGATTGGTATGAATTTTGTCTTAAACTAGAAAGAATGCTGGTAGAAATTAATATAGCTAATTTGAATAAACTCTCTTTCATGGTGAAGAAATAACTTGGGTGGCATTAAGGGTGTGGTCCAAATGAGGAACTGGATTTGCCTGGTAGATCCAGTGACTCATAAGAATATGCCTTTCCCAATGGAAAGACCTCTGTTTCTCAGAGGACTTTAATTTTTCCAAGTTTCTTCCTTCTCTGCTCTAATTTGCTTCTTTCTATTTGTTTTTGTATCTTTTTTTTTTTACTCTGTAATGCTTGTGGGGTCTTTAATATCCAGACATTTCTTTGCTTTATTTTCCTAAGCAATTTTATTCAGTTTATCATAGTCCCCAATTCTGTTATTAGTCATGATTTTAAATATCTCATGGTTGATGTATTTTCCTTAATTTAATTTAACTTTTTACAGCCATTGCCTAAGTCCTTACTATTTAATTTTTATGGAGGTAATTAGATTTGATGATACTATCTTTTTATCCAATCACCGTTTTCTTCTAAATATGAGACTTCCCAGTCTTAGTGTTGAATTCCAGACCTTGTTTGTTGACAACAGAGTGTGACTTTCTCATTACTTTATTTTAAATATGCCAAGTCCAATAATTGCATTATCTTCTCACCCCTCTAAAGTGGGGTTTTCAGCCACATTTACTTTAAACTGTCTGAATTAAACAGAGTACTTGGAACAGATTAGCTTTTAATCATTACTTTTGTCTTCAAAAGTAATGTCTGTGTCTTCCTTATACTGTTAGCTAACGTTCCCTTCCCTTAGTCACCCCTTCCATTCTGCAACTGCTGATTCATGTTTGGCTTTCCTTTTGATTTTTAAAAATTTGTATAAGGGAAACAGTAATATCATGGAGTTCTCTAGTTTTTACACTGGATGTTGTAATATTTCAGGTTTTGGTTTTGATATTGTAGTAACCTTTTGTTTCTCACTGTTGGTTTATAATGAGAGAGAATTTCTTCATTATTCTTTCTTTATTCTATTTTCACACGTTTTATCCTGATATATGGGAAACTGGGTTATTTTTATTTCTTCCGTCATTGCTTGTATTTAACAGTTTCCTTTTTTTTTTTTTTTTTGCTTTTTTGGGTCACACTGGCGATGCTCAGGTGTTACTCCTGGCTCTTTGCTCAGGAATTACTCCTGGTGGTGCTCGGGAACCATATGGGATGCTGAGGATTGAACCTGGGTCAGCTCCAGCTAGGCAAACGCCCTACCCGCTGTGCTATCTCTCCGCCCCTAACAGTTTCCTTTTTATGGCACCGATTCTTTGGTAGGGAATGAGCAGAGTTTGGGAACAGTGACAGGTAAGCTTAGTTGTTTGAAGTTGAATTTCCATTTGATAGCACAAATCTTCTCTAGGAAGTATAAAGTTGCAATTATTCTAGTGACAAGGAATAAAGAGAACAGCTCAAAAGCAAATGAGGAGATACAGAAGATACGATATCTGAACACAAGGCATACTGCTCAGCTCTAAGAAAAGATGAAAATCTTGCTTTTAGCTCTAATATGGATGGAACTGGAGGGGTTCATACCAAGTGAAATATCAGAAGGTGATATGCAAATGCTGGTTAATCTTATTCATGAGTGGCTTATAAAGAAACCTAGCCAAGGTAACAGACAATGTCTGATGAACATAAACCTCTAGACTCTGATCACAAAACAGAGGACAGCAGGGATGGCCTGAAAGGGACCAGTGCGATGGGCTTAAGTGATAGTACTGCAGGAAGGAGGCTTGCCTTGCATGCAGCTGACCCTGAAACCTGTATGGTTCAACCTTTGCATATGACTAACCCTGGTTTGATCCCTGACACTGCGTATGGCTCTGCCCAGCACCAAATATGCTTCTACTCCAACCCTGCCCGGAGTGATCCCTGAGTACAGAGCCTGAGGTAAGCATTAAGAATATTGCCAGGTATAAACCCCTAAAACAAGAAACAAAAAAAAAGGGACCAGTGCACAGTTTGGGAAGGTACTTTGGCATTGGGTGTAGGATGGGGACATTGTTCTCTTCAAATCTATAAACATTTATATCAAGGTAATACTGCTTTGTCACTTGTCACTTGTCTTCCCGTTCATCGATTTGCTCGAGCGGGCACCAGTAACATCTCCATGTGTCCTGTCACATGCTAGTGACAGGGCACTGGCAAGAGCATCTGCTTGCTCCACGAACATGAAGAGCCTCAAACCATTCCTTCAGGTCATAGGAATGAGGTCTATAATTGTTACTGGCTTTTGGCATATCAAATTTGATTTGACTTTTAATACTGCTTTATACTTTTTTTTTCTTTTTTTGGGTCACACCCGGCAATGCTCAAGGGTTTCTCCTGGCTCTGCACTCAGGAATTACTCCTGGTGGTGCTCGGGAGACCATATGGGATGCCAGGGATCGAACCCTGGCCAGTACGGGCAGGCCGTGTGCAAGGCAAACACCCTACCTGCTGGACTATCGCTCCGGCCCCATAATACTGCTTTATACTTTTTAAATCAATATTATTTTCAGAAAATAAATTAATAGATATTGATCTGATTATCACAGCAGAGCCTGGCAAGCTACCCATGTCATGTTTGATATGCCAAAAACCAGTAACAATTAAAAAAATTATTATAATACCAATACTTTTTTTAAAATTTACTATAATACCATAATATTACACTGTATTATAAACAGTATCAAGTTGTTCATAATACAGTTGTTTCAGGTTTTCAGTGTTCTGACACCAATGTGTGACCTTCCCTCCACCAATGTCACCAGTGTGACACCAGTCACACCAGTGTGACCTTCCCTCCACCAATGTCTGCAGTTTCCCATCTACCACCTCAAGTCTGTCTCCTTAGCAGATATATATTTACTTTATTGCTTATTACAATGCAAATGGGATTTTAAAAAAATAGATCAAGAAAAGTCAATTGGTAATAATTGTTATATCACAGTATTGTTACTGAAGTCATTATCTGAGGATTATTTCAGCTGATTGGTGCTTCTGTGTTACTCTTTTGCTGATTGAGCTTGGTGGGCTTCCATACAACGTTCTCATCAAATTTGTTATGGTCTTACTGGACTGACAGTGCAATGAAATTTGGAAGTACTGCTCCTGGAGTTACGGACTTGGATAAATTTGATGGCTTAGTGGCTTGGTTTTAGATTCAGTTTTGATGTTCCGCCTTTTCTATCCGGAGGGTATTGGGTATACCTGTGGCTGATGTGCCTTCAGGCAGAAATGGGAATCTGCCTGGCCCCTTTCTGAGAAGACTCCAGAATTTTCAGCCCACATTGATCTGAGATTCAGTGCCATCATGCTGTTTTAGAGCTTAGTTGTGGATGCTCTAGTATTTTAAATTGCCTTCCTGCTGATCATGAACATTTCTGTTTTCTATTTTGCAAAACATGGAGGTGAGAGGTCCAGGGTTGTTGTGAATAGAATTACTCTAGTATGTTTATTTATATTGCTAGTACTTGTACTTGTCTTCCCATTGTTCATCAATTTGCTTGAGCGGGTGCCAGTAACGTCTCCATTCGTTGGGAATGAGGTCCATTATTGTTACTGTTTTTGGCACATTGATGCACCACGGGTAGCTTGCCGGGCTCTGCCGTGGCTCTGGGTTCATCCCAGGGGACTCAGTACTTTTCTATATCAGACCATCAACCATCCAGAACCTACGGGGCAGAGCCCTGGGTGTGGACAAGCCTGTCTCCTGTCTGCCACCTGTCAATGCAGTTAGGCACCACAGCCACACCTAAGGTGGCTTCTCCTGGGACCTGGGTAAGAGGTTGTTGACATTAACATAATTGAGCTTTGGCTAACAAATTTGTGGATGCTGGGATTTAGGGTTAAGTTACATGCCTTCATGCAGCCAGTTCCCATTTGAATAAATTCTCTCTCCCCCATATTCACTGGCTTTATTTTTCTGGAAGGACAGAGGCTATCTCAAGAGATGTTTGGTATCTTAAACAAATTGTGTTTGTGGTTAACATAATGTTCTCCAAAGCCTGAGTCATGAAAATGGTACTTTGAGATGGAAAAGATGTGTCAGTGTGAAGACAGTCATTCCCAGAACAGATCTATTTTTCTTTTGCTGCTATCTGATCAATTAACTAAAATTTGTAAAAATACCTGCAAGTGCCTACTCTGTGTGTGTCTATGTATAATGCCTGACTATTGAAATAGGGAGTATTCTAACTTTATAGTTTAGAAATATGACATTGAAAGAGACTAAAATAAAACAGTTAATTTCATTATAAATCACAGCCATCTGACTTCTTTTTCCTGTAAGATGAAAGGATACATGTTTGACACTAAAATAGGGTTATTTCCTTTATCGTTGTTAGATGAGTCCTGTCAATAATAATCACAATAGGCTTGAACCTGAATTTTTTAAAAAAATTTTTTATTATACCACCATGAGATATACAGTTACAAAAGTGTTCATATTTGGGTTTCAGTCATACAGTTGAACATGAATTTTGAACTTAACCTGGTTTCTATAGCCTCTGAATGATGGTAGAATCCTATGCTGGGCACATAGACAGGACCATTTGATTGTCTGTGTTGAATATATTAAGGAATAAATAGTGCACCTGGGAAAACTGAGGAGAAAGAAATCTGGTGGTGAGAAACAGGAGGATTAGGGTAATCAAACAAGGAAAGATAAGATACAGAGGTGAGGAGAGAAGGGTGTGCTTGGAAGAATTGCCCATGTGGAGCTTAGGAGCCCAAACTGTGTAGCTAGTTTACCTGGTTAAATACACACTCCTTCTTGGGTGGCTGTGCTACTCTGGGTATGTGACTCTGAGCCACACCCTATGTACATTTCAAACACACTCAAAACTACATTATTATTAGTTAAATAATATTATATATTAATAATATTACATTATTAATATATTTTAATATCAATTATAATATTTTAATTAGGATAGATAGGTGTAACATACCAAGCGTGAAACATAACAACAATCACAAGAAAAGTATTAATTCTAGTGAAATAAAAAAGGAAACTGGGTTCGGTGTCAGCAGGATTTTTTTCTCACCATAGGAGCTTAGATCTGCACTGTCCAGCATGGTCGTCACTCAGTGTTGGCTGGGCCATGGAGCCCTTGAAATGTGACCGACTGAATGTGCTAATGATGAGCAAATAGAAGACATAAAAAATAAAAGTATCTTATGTTACATATACGTCAGAACATGTGCATGTACATATTTTGTTTATATTGGAATAAATGATATGCAGTTAAAATGAGAGAAGTCCAATGCGCTATCCATTGCGCCACAGAGCCACCTGGCGGGCGCATTCTAGACATGGGGCAGAGCTGCTACTGGTCCAGCTGCTCATGAGGCGCCTGGGAGGGATGGCAGATTCTAATGTTGGCCCACCTCCCGAGCAGAGCGTCACAACAAGCCAGACGAACCCCCACTCCATGAGGGGCCTCCATTTTCCACATCCGGACTTCCCCCTTGTCAGAACTCCACCCAGCAGCTCAGCCTATCACAGCTCGGCTCGCACGGCCACAGCAGCGCGGTTCATCAATAAATATTGGATTTTTAGATGACTACAAGGTGTATGCTACCCGACGGCACAGCCTGGCAAGATACCCGTGTTGTATTTGATATGCCAAATACCAGTAACAATTATAGACCTCATTCCCATGACCTGATGGAATGGTTTGAGGCTCTTTATGTTCCTGGAGCAAGCAGGTGCCCTTGGGCTCTACTTGCATGAGACAGGTCATATGGAGATGTTACTGGTGCCTGCTCGAGCAAATCGATGATGAACGGTAAGACAGTGATAGAGTGAATTAAAATGAACTCCGTGTTCTTTTTAGTTTTTTGTGAGACTGTCTTCTTCTTCTTCTTCTTCTTCTTCTTCTTCTTCTTCTTCTTCTTCTTCTTCTTCTTCTTCTTCTTCTTCTTCTTCTTCTTCTTCTTCTTCTTCTTCTTCTTCTTCTTCTTCTTCTTCTTCTTCTTCTTTCTTCTCCTTCTCCTTCTCCTTCCCTTCCTTCTCCTTCTCCTTCTCCTTCTCCTTCTCCTCCTTCTTTCTCCTTCTCCTTCTCCTTCTCCTTCTCCTTCTCCTTCTCCTTCTCCTTCTCCTTCTCCTTCTCCTCCTCCTCCTCCTCCTCCTCCTCCTCCTCCTCCTTCTCCTTCTCCTTCTCCTTCTCCTTCTCCCTCTTCCTCTTCCTCTTCTTCCTCTTCTTCCTCTTCTTCCTCTTCTTCTTCCTCTTCCTCCTCCTCCTCCTCTTCCTCCCTCTTCCCTCTTCCTCCTCCTCCTCTTTCTTCCTCCTCCTTCCTCCTTCTTCCTCCTTCTTTTCTTCTTCGTCTTCTTTGTCTTCTTCCTCTTCTTCCTCTTCCTCTTCCTCTTCTTCCTCCTCTTCCTCCTCTTCTTCCTCCTTCCTCTTCTTCCTCTTCTTACTCCTCCTTTTTCTCCCCTCCCCACCTCCTTCCCTCTTCCTCCCCCTCCCCTCCTCCTTTAAGCTCCATATGTCATATAGCATAGAAAGTATACTCACTTTCAAAAACACTGAAAAGAAAAAAGCACCAAATAGAGAAGGTCTTCTTTCCTTTTTTTGGGGGGGGGATCACACCTGGCCAAGCTCAGGGGTTACTCCTGGCTCTACACTCAGGAATTACTACTGGCAGTACTCTGGGGACTATATGGGATGCTGGGGATCAAACCTGGGTGGGCCTTGTGCAAGGCAAACACCCTACCCGCTGGACTATCCCACTGGCCCCTATTTCATTTTGCAAGAAGTTCTTACAGTATCAAGTTTGCCTGGGTGGTGGTGGGTGATCCTTTCCACACAGTCTTGGTGGGTGCTCTCAAGACACCGAGATGACAGGAGGGCCAGATGTATGGTGGACTCCTGCCCATACAGTATTTAGGGGAGCTATGATTGAACTTGATTTGGCTTTATTTTCCCATTTCCTTCAGTGAAATATGAGGAGCTCTACTGCTTTTCATTCAATCCCAAGCTGGATAAAGAAGAAAGAGAACAGGGCTGGACACTGATTGAGCTCAGTGAGGAATACAAGAGAATGGGCCTTCCTAATTCTTACTGGCAACTCAGTGATGTGAACCGAGACTACCGGGTGAGTAGAAGCAACTGAGAGAGAACTGGAGCCTTCAATTATGAGACGTTATGATTTTCCATAGCTAGAAAGACTGTTGTTCAATTAACTCTGTCCATTCACTACTATAGATTTCCAAGTCTCCTTTGGCTGTTGCTCAGTGTATTTCCTACTTGCATCAGAAAGTTTGAGTGAGTTTCCACAACCTCTACTGGTCTTCCTCTACTGGTCAGGAAATGGAAACCCAGAGGACCCAGTAGCTGACATCATGGCTGCCAGTTGGTGGGAGAACCAGCCAAGACTTTGTTCTCTCCCATCAAGTCTTTTTATAGCCCAGGGAGTGATTAGTGGGGATGTCTCAGAGAGTCAATGGCAGTTTGGCACCAGTTCTCTCTGTACTCATTGAACTCTTGATGGTACACAAGGTCACCAAGTGGCTTCCCTAGAGAAATGTGGAGACATGGTCCACACAGGAAGGGACACGGAGAGGAAGGGAACAGGAGTGGCAGAATAAATCCCAGGCAGCACCAGTGCTGTCCAGCATTCCGTCACTTTCCTCTTTCAGTGCTATTGACATTCATGAAAGCAAGATGAATTTTTCCCACCTTGCTAAATAATTTTCCTATCTGGAAACCTGAGTTAATAGGATGGAGGATCAAGATGTTTTTCCAATAGCAGTTCGTAGCTTCTTTTAGTGCTTCCCGCACAAGTGCTTATCAGAATGCCCCATACTTAAGCTCTAACCCTTGGAAGTCTTCTCTCACGGATATAGTCCCCTGGGGCAAGCAGGAGCCCTTGTAATTGGCTTGCTGTGCCTGGAGGGGCAGCCATCGATTGATGCAATCCCTGTCACTGTTTACTGGATTCTAGTTGAGGAGCACACCAACTATCAAGGTCTATATTTCTTGTTGTGGAGAGAGAGACTGAATTTCCTAAAACTCTTAGTGGGTGGGAGTTGGGCTCGGGCATCTTCCCTGCTCTTGTGCAGAAAGAGGACCCTGATGGATAGATTGCAGGAAGGTCGCTGGGGAGGGGTGGCGCACCAAGACTGTCGGGAGAATTAGTTTTGGGTGTTTGTTTCATAACAGTTGAGGCGCACAAGAATGCTGCCATCCTTGGTAACCGCTAAGCTATAAAGCCAGTCCAAATGCTGCCATCTTTGGGCCTTGACAGGCCATGGGAGAGCCTGGTAGGAGCTTCAGAATTATTAGCTACCTCCCTGCTATTTAAAAAGGTTGAATGGAATCAAGTATGTTGAGAACTCTGACCCATGACTTCATCTTATTTCGTTGGCTTATAAATAACTCTGCAGTTCCTCCGTGTTGTAATGAGGAAGAAAGTAGGTAATCTCCAACTTACTAAAACTCCACCCGTTTCCTTTTTGAAACTGTTGTTTTAAGAAAATGTTCGAAGTCTGCTGTAATGTCTGTGGGTTTCTCCAACCTCAGACAGCATGTGTGGTGTGTGCAGTGATGTTCTCTGCAGCTGTCTCACGCAGACTCAGATTTGTATGGACAAGGAGGGGCATTGTCTGGGCACATTCATTCTGGTACAGGCTGTCCCATGTGCTTTTGGAATAGGATTTTCCCCTGGAGTGTTAGTGCCAGAATTAGTGTCCCATCTTTAGAAATCTTTCCCAAGATGTCTGACACTGTGATGAAACTGTGCTTTGACTTGAGGAGCATTGCCTTCATGCATCCTTTTGTTTGTTTTGGGGCCACATCCAGCAGCACACAGGACTTTCTCCTGGCTATTCCTTCTCAGGAATTCCTCCTGGTGGGCTCGGGGAGCATATGGGATGCCATATTTCAAACCTGGGGTCCCTGTGTGGCAAGCAAATGCCCTATCCACTGTAGTCCAGCATCTCATGCTTCTTTTTATCTCTTAAAGTAAAAGGAATGTTCATTGTTGGTCTGATAACAGAGACACTGGAGAGATGCATCTTGAGAGAACAATTGATCTGAGCTCTCAGGCTTGGCTCTCACAGGTGTAGGTTTCATCTTCCTTCAGTTTCATCTTCCAGAGGGTCAGACTGGGGGGTGTGAGAGACAGTACAGGTATCTGCAAGGTCAGATAAGGTGTGAGGGAAGGAGCTTGCAAGTGGCAGTTCCTGGTTTCATGCTGGTACTCTGCTCCCCTAAGCAAGACCAGGGTTACTCCTGAGCACAGAGCCAGGGATTGAACTTCTCAGTTCACACTCTGCTGGGTCTGATACCCAATGCCGACAATCTTGAGTCCTCTTGAAATGCCCAGGAAGATGCTAGTCTACTTGTAGGTTTGCAAAACCCTGGGAACTTTCATTTGAATTATCCCATTGCCTAAAGATTAACTGACAAAACAATACATTTGGTGCTAACCAACTTATCAATCTATTGCCATTGTCCCACTAACATTTCTGGCAGTTGTGATAGTGCTTCAATATGGTTTTATTTTTTCAAATTTGATTTTAATCAGTCCCCTGGATCGTGTAAGTTATGTTGGTTTGAGAGAGCAGAAAACTAAAGTGCTTGGTAGAGTTTGGCTTCTCCCAGGTCATGAATTTGGCAAATCAGAGCCGGACTCTGAACTGTTGCTTTCTGCCTAAACCATGTGCCACTGCAGGACCCTCATGTGTTGCCGAAGTGAGAATTGCACCAACAATGTAGAGAAAGTGAACCTCATTTCTTATCACTTCCAGAATCATCACTTAAAAAGAAAAAAGAAAAAAACCAAAGCTGTTCTCTTGTGTGGGAAACAAAGTCAAATCCAGAAATGAACAAAAGTTGAAAGCTCTGGAGGAGCTTGTCCTTTGAAGAATGGATGAGACGCGGGAATATCTGGAGGAAGGTTCCCAGGGAGGGCTGGGAGGCAGACACGCACACAGTGTGCCAGGGTCCAGGGGGAGCTCTGGGGACGGGGCTCAGTGCTCGCATTAGAGGACATTATCTCTCAGTATCAGGCCACTGTTTAACCAAACAAGAATGTTCTCAGACTTGATTCAACATTATCATTTGTGTTATTTGATGACAGGGCCTTCTGTGTTGTCTTGCTTCACACGAAGTGCCTTTGGAGAGAAGGGACAGTGTCTGAGCACTGGTCTTAGCTCTAGTCCAGTTTTAGAGTCGGTGGCTCTCTTCTCAAACGGAATAGCCACAGAGTAGCCTTCTCTGTCTGTGCATTAAGGAAAGTTAAATATGAAGCTTCTCAATGGGGGAAACTTCTCATGGCCACACATAGCTTTACTTTGTACCTAAAAATCCCTTTGTGTTTTCCGTGGCAGGTTTGTGATTCCTACCCTACTGACCTGTATGTTCCCAAATCAGCCACAGCCCACATCATTGTGGGGAGTTCCAAATTCGGAGTAGAAGGCGCTTTCCGGCCCTTTCTTACTACTATAAAGATAATCATGTAAGTCTTTGATGCATGCTTATGTTTTATGCTTTGCTTTTGTCCTTCTCAGACACATGTTTCCTCACAGTCTTCTGAGTGTATTTCAGTTCTGTAAGGTGTATGGACATGGCTATGTGTGGCACAGACACAGTGCCAACTTGGCTAAACCATTTTCTAATGTGGAACTGGATTTTTTTTTGGAGTGCGTTTAAATGAAAATAAACTAGCAGGGTCAATTCAAAAATAACTTAGTCATCCAAGTGAATGCTTGCTTTTTCAACTTGGGAGGTTTTGTGCTTATCCATAGAGCTGTGCCCTTGATATAAAAAAAAGTTTATGAGAGTGACTTCAGTTTAGTTTTTGGTGCTGTGGATAAAACCTAGGCCCTCATACTTGGAGGCATGTGCTTAATATTGAGCTACATCTTTGGCCCTGGAAAGTAGGTGTTAAGAAATAAGTATTATTTGTAAAAGCTAAAGTGAATTTGGTTTTTTTTTTCTGCATATATTTTAGAGACCGTAACAATGATTTAATGGGATAGAGTTTTATTTTCTCTCACATAAAAGCCCCACAGGTTGTAGGTCAGGCCTTAACTCTGTCCATAGTTCCATGAATGTTCAGGAAGCCACATCCCTTTCACCTTTCTGGTCTGTCATTCTGGGACTTGTGGGACCCTTCCTGTGTGGTTTCAGATACGCTTTTACCATCAGCCTCTCCTTCACATGGAAGCAGGTGGAGGAGCAGCCTGTGATGAGCTTACATTTTGGAGGAGGATTCCCAGAAACACCATATGACACTTCTGTTCATGTTGGTCAGAGCTTCATGGGATTGAAAACATAGTCTTGGGGCCAGAGATAAGAGCACAGGAGTAAGGTGCTGCCTGCAAGCAGCCAACCCCAGTTCCATTCCCAGCACTATATATGGTCCATCAAGCACTACCAGGAGTGATCCCTGACCACGAGCTAGGAGTAGTCCTTGAGCACCACCAGGTATGACCCCAACTCCCCACCACAGACACACACACACATGCACACACACACACATGCACACACACAAACGTGCACACACTCAAACGTATACATGAACACACACACAATAGAAAACCGTCATATGGGAAGCCATGCAAACATTTAAAAATTGAGGCTTCATTTTTTTGTGTAGACGAAACAAAGGTAAGGACAGTTTCTGCCACTTCAGACATTGGCTGGTTATTCTGCAACTTCAAACATTATTTGGTTTTTAAGCTAGATAATACCATTTTGCATTCAGAGCCAAAATGCGACTAGAAATAATGAAGACAGATATGTGTGTATGTGCATGTGTGTGCCTAGTGACAGGGGACAGGTGGGACTTTTACCTGATTTGGAAAGGAGGCTTCCAGAAACATTGAGGGCAATGCCAACTTCACCAAAGAAGTGTATAGACTTCTCTGTTGCTGCTTTGAAGGAAACAGGTGATGTAAGTTCTATTACTTGAAAGCATATAAATTATTATTATTTTTAGTTATACTCATTGCTCTAGATCATTTCCTAGCTGAAATGGAGTCTGAAGAAGACAACTGTTTTATTACAGTCCTGTATGTTTTGACTCCAAATGCAGTATTTGTGCTGTATAGTATAGAACTGTATTTGTACAGTTCTAATGGACAAAGGAGGATGTGTCTTAAAAAAATAAGTAGGGGTGTACAAGGCCATTATTTTGTGTTGAAAATTGGGATGTCAGTAACATTTATTTTATTTTGTGACAGCTATTGAAAGAATAAGGGAGATACAACATGTAAGAGAAGGAAGAGAGAAAGAGAGAGAGAGAAAGAGAAAGAGAGAAAAGAGATGGAGAACCTGCCATGGAGGCAGGCTAGGGGAGAGGGGAGGGTATCGGGACATTGGTGGTGGGAGGTGGGCACTGGTGGAGGGATGGGTGCTGGAACACTGTATGGCTTGAAACCCAAACATGAACGTTTTTGTAATTGTCAATAAATAAATAAATGTAAAAAAAAGAAGTAAGGGAGATGAGTTTCTTGATTCTCATTGTTTCAGAGATTGAGATGACAGGGTATACAAACTGTAGACACAATACTTGCTTTCTTTTTCCTTCTGTTGACTATTTTTGACAGATTTTTTGGTCAGTATGAACATTAAAAGGTTTGGGAGTGTAGTATCTGAAACTCCCATAAAGTTACTGGATTTTGGACCACAGGAACCATTTCCTTGGCCTGCTGAAGTCTGACCCTCATCTTTTTATTCCTGCACACAGGTGCTATCCTTATTTGTTCTCTGGGTCTGAAAATATACATAGAAATATCAGCTGTCATTTAAAAGAGTTGGTTAACTCTTCTAAAAAATTTAAATGAAATAAAATGTAAAGTTTTAGCTTTTCTTATAAGGCATAAAATACCTATACATTTCTAAGCATAGCTCTAAGATCTAGTTTCCCAAGGGAAATGCTGAGTGTGGCTGTACATATATGCCCACTTGTTCTCTCCCGTGAACAGAATCTACAAAGCCGATAGGATCATAATCACATTTGGTTTTGTAACATCATTTAGGTTTTTATATCAAGGTTAATTACTGAAATGCATTGAATGTCACTAGGGAGTTTTATAAATTAGAATATTGTTATTAAAGATGGATAAGTAAATAATGATGGAATTGAAAGATAGCCCAATGGATTCAGAAATACTAGGCTTGATTCCTGGCCCCACATATGCCTGATTATTGCTTGGAACAATTCCTGAGCACTGACAGTATGTCTGAAAAGCAGCAAAGCAAAACAACAAAAATACTCGTGAAATATCACAGTAGTGCTTGAGAGATAGCACAGGAGGTTAAGTAAGGCATTTGCCTTATCTTCTATCCTTAGTTCTCTTCTATCCTTAGTACCACTGGTGGCCCCGAGCCCTACCAGGCAATGCCCCTCCTCTCTGGTGGTAGAACCCTTGCCCCCAAAGATAATATAACTTTGGAAAATTAAATGATTTTGTCATGAAAATGATTTCATTTATTCTACGGCTTTCCTTGTAAAACACTGTACTTTGTTCTTCTCTTCAATAGTTGGAGTCCCACTACTGATTAGGGTGGGTATGGGCATTTTTTGATAGATCCTCCCATTTTACTGTCCCCTTAGTCTTGGGGTGTGATGCAGTGATAAGCATGTACTCTGCTTGTGTGATACCTTGCTTCAATCTCTGACAACAAAAAAAATACCAATATTTTTCCTTCCCCATCTTTGACAGAATCTAGATATTGCTTGTTGAAAATGGTCCTCAAAAAAAAAAAGAAGAGAGAGAGAGAGAGGGGCCGGAGCGATAGCCCAGAGGGTAGGGTGTGTTTGCCGTACACGCAATCAGCCTGTGCTGGCCTGGGTTCGATCCCCGGCATCCCATATGGTCCCCTGAGTCTGCCAGGAGTAATTTCTGAGTGCAGAGCCAGGAGAAACCCCTGAACATTGCTGGGTGTGACCCAAAAAGCAAAAAAAAAAAAAAAAAAAGTAAGAAAAAGGCCCGAGCGATAGCCCAGCGAGTAGGGCATTTGCTTTGCATGTGGCAGGCCCATACCGGCCCTGGTTCGATCCCTGGCATCCCATATGGTCCCCTGAGCACCGCCAGGAGTAATTCCTGAGTGCAGAGCTAGGAGTTTAGGGCAGGAGAAACCCCTGAGCATTGCCAGGTGTGACCCAAAAAAGCAAAATAAATAAATAAAATTTAAAAAAGAGAGAAAGTATTTCTCTTTTCCCCTAGAATAAATGATTTTTTTATTTGTTTGTTCAGTTAAAGTCACCTTGCAGTGCTTGCTTCTGAAGCACATATCCTAAGTTGGAACGACGAAGAAAAGATTATGCAGATGACATAATTTAAGGGCGACATAATACAAGGATGACATGCACATTCATGTAGTGTTTAATATTTTTAGGAAGGACAAAAAGAAAAAGAGGCAATAAAGTCACCTTTCATTTGACATTATGCAAGTTTCAGGTGTGGCTCCTTGAAAATTGATGTGAGCTTACCTATATTCAGTTTACTCTTAAAAAGTTCAGTTCTGTCCTTCAGACAAGTCTAAGATAGATGCCTGTTCAGCCTTACATGCCGTCTTGAGTTCTTTTTTTTTATTTTTGTTTTTTGTGTCACACCTGGCAGTGCCCAGGGGTTATTCCTGGCAGATCAGGGAACCATATGGGATGCTAGGGGTCTAACCCATGTCAGCCACATGCAAGGCAAATGCCCCTCCCCATGCTATCGTTCTGGCCCCATGGAGTCTTGATTTCTCCCAGAGCAAGTCTGAGCTGTAGCCAGGTTCCCTTACTCTCCTCCGGGTCAGGATTGCTCCGAGAAGGCAGACCCAAAGCAGTGGGAACCCAGATCAGACATGGTCAAAGCCATCTTCAGTGATTTGATTTATTGTCCACAGCCCCAGAGTGGACCTTTTCATCATGTCAACTGCTCCTGGACATCCCCTAGCCTTGCTTTCTTCACCTGGGTTCAGACCCTCTGTTCTTTCTACTCCAACCTACTGGTCCACTTCTACTGTCCACACTGAAGAACGAATCCCAGATTTACTGCTTTTCTTCCCACCTTCCTGGCCTGTCTTTCCCGAGCCAGTGGGCTGGTTGCAGGCCTGGGTGCCATGCACACCTACTGGCCCTTGTTTGTTATGCTGGTGTGGGAGCACTCAGTTTCCATTATAGTCTACCTTTTTGTGACTCTTGGTCCTGCCTGCCTTCATCCTTAACTGCAGGATGAAGTCACCGAGACTTGTTCTCACTTCTCAAGGCAGGTATACTAAAATTTCCATTTTGTGGACAACCCTAGCTAAGCTGTCATGGCTTGGACTTTGGGGAAGGAAGCTCTCTAGGATTCAGGGCTGGAGTGCCTCTTCTTGGGTAAAGTCCTGCAGTGAAGCACCAGAATGGTTTTCATATGGCCTGCCAAAGGGAGAGCGGTTCCTTCCTTACAGACCCCCACTACCTCCACTCTCTTGTGCAGTAGACTCAGGCCTCCGAGGGAAAATTCCTTGAAAGCACCTTTAGTGTGTTTTATTTTGTTGGTTTGAGTTTAATTTCAGTGTTTAAGAGCTGCTACTGGCTCTCACTGTGCCCAGATGCTCATGAGGCGCCCGGGAGGGATGGCAGGTTCTAGCCCTGGCCCGCCACCCCAGCAGAGCCTCACAACAAGCCAGATGACCCCCACTCTATGAGGGCCTCCATTTTCCACATCTGGACTTCCCTCTCCTCAGAACGCCACTCAGCAGACCAGCCTATCACAGCCCAGCTCATCCAGATCCACCCTGCTGCAGTCTTTTTTTCAATCCGCCCAGGTATGCTGATCCAGAGACAGACCTGGGGCAGAGCTGCTACTGGCTCTCACTGTGCCCAGACGCTCATGAGGCACCCGGGAGGGATGGCAGGTTCTAGCCCTGGCCCGCCACCCCAGCAGAGCCTCACAACAAGCCAGACGACCCCCACTCCATGAGGACCTCCATTTTCCACATGTGTACTTCCCCCTCGTTAGAACTCCACCCAGCAGACCAGCCTATCACAGCCCAGCTTGCACGGCCGCTTGCGCTGCTGCGGTTCATCAATAAATGCTGGATTTTGAGATGACTCTACACGAGTATGCTACCCACACGGCAGAGCCTGGAAAGTTACCCATGTCGTATTTGATATGCCAGATACCAGTAACAATTATAGACCTCATTCCCATGACCTAATGGAATGGTTTGAGGCTCTTTATGTTCATGGAGCAAGCAGGTGCCCTTGGGCTCTACGTGCATGAGACAGGACATATGGAGATGTTACTGGGGCCCGCTCGAGCAAATCGATGATGAACGGGAGGACAGTGACAGTGAAGTAAAATCATATCCATAGAAATGACATTGCATAGAAGCCTGTATTTCACAGCCACTGGACTGTGTCTAATTCACTGCTAATTTGTTGTGTCATCCGTCTCCATCACTTGATCACTTGAATCTCGTTATTCATCGATTTGCTTGAGTGGGCGCCAGTAACATTTCCATTGGACCCTATCACGTGCCAATGTAGCCGAATAGCATCTGGTTGATTCAGGAATATGAAGAGCCTCAAACCATCCCTTCAGGGTCTTTACAAGGAAGTCTGACCATCTTGTAGGTGGGCGGCCACGTGATCTTTTGACATCCTGTGGGATCCAGTTGGTAATGGCTCTAGTCCAGCGGTTGTCTCCAAATTGCATTACATGTCCAGCCCATCTGATTTTCGATGCCTTCCTTGGCAAACGAGACAGCGTCCCTAATTCTGGAATAGCGACGGAGGTCAGAAATCTGGATTCCTTCTCTCACTAGAGTGAGGCGTGATATTCCAAGCATAGCTCTTTCGATTCCTCTCTGGGAGACCTGAATAGCATTCTCATCCTGCTTTCATGGGGGGCCCAGGTCTCTGAGGCATATGTTAATGCCGGGAGAACGGTGGAGTCAAAGAGATGTGCCCGGAGCCGGAGGTTTTTTGTCCTTTTAGCTATTTCTTCGATGCCTTTGAAGAAATAGCTAATTGTCTCCATGAGCAATGCAGTAGACTGTTCTGGAATTGCAGGAGATGACAATTGCAGGAGAGGGTAAGGACCTCAAGGAAAGACCTTTCTCAAGGAAAGCCCTTGTTTCCTCCATACCTGAGTCATTGAGGTATAGGTCTACTGTGCTTATGTGTCAAACATGGTGGTAGACTGGGCTGCCTCACAGTTCAAGCTCTCCAGTAAGCATATAGCTGCTTTTTGGCATTTGTGGGTTTTGTTTGTTGTTTTGGGTTATACCAGACAGTGCTCTGGGATTGCTCCTGGCTCTGTTCTTGGTGGTGATCAGGGACCTTGTAGCATCAGGGATGGATCCCAGGCATCTTGCATACAGAATACGTGCCCTGCTCTTTTAGCTATGTCCCTGGCCCAGGTTTTTGGTATTTTCAATATTTCTAAATGGGATGAGAAAAATTGTAAAAAACAGTATAATAAATAGCTTGATTTTTGTTTGTTTTGGGGCCGCACCTGTGGTGTTCAAGGGTTACTCCTGGTTCTGCACTTGTGAATTACTCCTAGCAGTACTTGGGGGATTATATGGGATGCCAGAGATTGAACCCAGGTTGGCTGCCCTACCCACTGTGTTATCACTATAGCCCCAGTTTTTGTATCTTATTGCATCCTATATTTCATTTTATTTATTTATTTTTATGTCAGGGCACACCTGGTCATACTTGGGGCTTATTTCTGGCTCTGTGCTCAGAGATCACTCCTGGCAGTATTCAGAGGGCCATATGTGACCTACCTCGGAGGGCCTACACTGTTGTAGGAGATTTGGGGATTTAGGGGATTGACTTCCAATTGCAGCAGGAAAATGAAACAATGCAAAGGAAAGTAGGGTAGTTTAATGGAGAGTGGATTAATTTGCATTTCATAGGATTCTCTCTCAACCTCCTTCCACATCCCTGATATTTCAGAGACTTTGTACCCTAGGTAGGATTTCTTTGACCTGAATGAAGAATTAATAATACCAATTGTTATTGTGGTGTTTGTGTAAGCTGGTTTGGGGCATCATGAAGCCAGGAGCCCCGTGTTGTGGAGAAGTGACTAGGGGGTCCCTGGTGTGGACAGTGCTGCATACCCTTGACACTGTGTTGTTGTGGCTTCTCCCCGCAGGCCTCCATATGCCGGAGCAGCCAGCCTCTGTCAGGCTTCAGTGCCCGGTGCCTGGAGGATGAGCAGATGCTGCAGGCCATCAGAAAAGCCAACCCCGGAAGTGACTTCATCTACGTGGTTGACACTCGACCAAAAGTAAGTCCCGCTAACATTCTCATGCTGGCCATGCAGCTGAGTCAGGGAACTGGAGACAAGACCAGGCCGAGGACTGGCCAGCTCTGGTCCAGGCTGCGTGGCCTGCCCAGGGCGCCTCCTCTTCACACTCAGTGTGGGGCCACACTGCTCCGCAGCTGCTGAGGTGTCTTCAATCTACACGGACCTATTTTAGGTGCTTTTGGTGTTTTCCAGCTTCTAGATTTGTGCACACACTAAATGGGGAAGATTGATTTAGAAGAATGCTCTCCTAAGCACATTTAATGACTTTTTGGTTTACTTTTTGAAATATCCTTTCTGGCACTCGGTCTTGTGATTTAGTCAGCTATGCTACTTCAAATGCACTTTATGATCTGTATCACGGCAGAGCCTGCCAAGCTACCGTGTCGTATTTGACATGCCAAATACCAGTAACAATTACGGACCTCATTCCCATAACTTGATGGAATGGTTTGAGGCTCTTTATGTTCCTGGAGCGGGCAGATGCCCGTGGGCTATCTCACATGTGACAGGATGTATTGAGATGTTACTGGTGCCCGCTCGAGCAAATCGATGATCTACCGAAAGACAGTGATACAGTGATCTGACTTGGAAAGGATGAGAAAATACAATGTCAAGTAAAAAGAGAAGTCAAAAAATACTATTATGCTATTCTATTTCTGTAAAAAAGTAAAATCCAGAACAAAATTGTAGATATGCTAAACACATAGAAAAAGAACTAGAAGGAAACAAAAACTAATTAAAATCTCAAGGAGAAGGATTTGAGGAGGCAGTAAACCTTCTACTTATTCATTGTTCAGAAATGCCATTTCACATTTACCATGAACTAGTGTGTGAACTTTATCATCTGATAAGAGAGCCACTTGGAATTCCAGATCCAATGTCAATGGAGTAAGCCAGCGTAAACTCACACTTACCTTCCACTCATGTTTACATTTTTTTAAGGATTATTAAAGTTAGGTTTGCTACAACTTCCAACTTCATTCCTTAGAACTGTTTCTTTTTAAGCTAATCAACAAATGATGTTCCCAGAGGAATGTGCAGTGAAGACACAGAGACAAAATAACCTACAAATGTTTTAAATATGTATGAAAAGATGGAATGACAGAGTGAAATGGTCTATTTGGTCAAATGATCTAATCAGTTTGGCATTGTAATTTCTCATTAATTGTGAAAATACATCTGGATCTCCCACTGCTGCAAGAAGGTCTATACAGTTCTGTCTCCTTTGCCTATGGAAAAATCTCTAAAGTAAGAGTGAGATATAGAAAACTATGTAAAATAGAAAGTCACTTATGTAATTTTTTTAGAATATAGTTATATATTATCTGGCAAGCTACCCGTGTCGTATTTGATATGCCAAATACCAGTAACAATTATATGCCTCATTCCCATGACTTGATGGAATGGTTTGAGGCTCTTTATGTTCCTGGAGCAAGCAGGTGCCCCTGGGCTCTACTAGCATGAGACAGGACATATGGAGATGTTACTGGGGCCGCTCGAGCCAATCGATGATGAATGGGAAGATAGTGATACAGTGATTGGCCTACATTTTGGAAAAAGTTGGGTGGAGGTTATGTAACCAAACAAAGGGTTTTGCACTGTGGAATGATAGAGTGTTCAGAAATCTTTTATATGCAGAATGCTTTAAACCATCATAAGGTTAAAAAAAACAAGGATTTTAAGTGTTGCATGTAGAATAATTGTATGCCTCATAAATTACCCCTCTTAACTCAAGACACATGAAAACATTATTCATGTTTTTTACACAAAACTTTATTCATGCGTTTTTTATTCATCATTAATAATAACTGAAGCATAGAAGCAACCAAATTGGGTGGGTTAGTAAAATCTCTATCTATCTAGTGGACTATTATTTAGCTATAAAAAAGAGTAAAGTATTGATATGTACTATAACATGGATGAATCTTGAAAATGTTCATCTGAGTATTGAGTGAAAGAAGTCAGCTAAAAAAAGACCACACTTATTTATTTCTGTTTATATGTCCAGATCAGACCATCAGACCAATCGAGAGAGAGAGAGAGAGAGAGAGAGAGAGAGAGAGAGAGAGAGAGAGACAAACCGACAGACAGACAAACAGACAGATAGAAATGAAGAATAAAAAGTGGATAGTGGTTGCTTAGAGCTAAGAGGATGGGAGGGGGTTGTTAAGCAATGGGTAGGGGGTTTCTTTCTGAATTGATTAAAATATTCTAAAAATGGGTTATGGTGACTATTGCACAATTCAGCTCACTGAATTATAACTTTAAAAGGGTGATTTGTGTAGCCTGTGAATTAGATGTCAGTGAAGTGATTTAGAAAAAAAAATGACATAGAAGTAACATTAGAACAGTAATGAACACAGGTAATCCCCAGCCAAAGTCATTTAAAATTACTGATGTTAAGAGCAGGTAGTAATCTAGGCACCCGGTCTGTGTGCATGGGCAACCTGAGCAGTAATGAGAGCAGGTAGAATTGTGCATGCTTGCAGACTGCCTGTTTTCATTGCTCTTTGAACTTTGCGTCATCTGACATTGTGATTCGTAGGCTGGATTACATCATTTTCAGCTTTCTTTGTGTAAGACCAAGGTCCTATTCATTTCCTTTATTTCAGAACAGCCTGGTCCCCTTCTGATGAATGATGACAGATTCCTCTTAGAGGCTAGTCAGTAGATGGCCCATGAAACAGATCACAAGCTGGGAGATTACATGTGAAGGACTTCCTTTATTTAGTTAAATTTTGAAAGCAGGACTTAGACCAAAACTTCCTACTGAAACAAAAGCACTTCTCTCTTTAAAGAGTTTCAACCTGAAATTCACCAGAAAAAGATTCTCTGGCTTTTAAAGTTCATTTCACTTTTGCTTTTCTCTCCTCTGGCTGATACTCCCTTCTTCCCTACATGGATACATTATCTTCCTCTTGGTGATTGCTTTGTGTAAGGAAAGGCTGGTCGTTCTTAATTTCCTCACAGTTAGAAATGACTTATGAACCAACAAGTCATCTGTTTCTTAGACAAATGTCCAGATGACACAAGAGGAAAAGAAAAGGAAGGACAGATGGGCTTAACTGAATTAGAAACTCTTCCTTGCCTGTTTGCCCAGATTTAAATAAAGGCAAACATAATCACCTATGAACTTAAGGGCCAGTGGTCTAATGCACACCGTGTTGTGTAAACCTGCTAGGAAATGTGGCAGCTGTTGAGCAGGCATATTCCAGATTTAAAATAAATTAGTCCAGAGGATTTGATTTGAAGAGTGTATTTAGCACTAAGTGTGTTTGCTCTTGGCGATAAGCAGTTTGATGCTGATCCATTAAAGAAAATCGGTGTCTCATACAAGTCGTGCCCTCTCCTGTTTACCCATGTGCGCACACGCACACACACACACACACACACACACACACACTTCACCCAAGTTTTAAATTGTTTGCTTAAAGCTGTTATTCTTTTAAAGATCATTTCTGTTGATTTTTGTTCCCAAGTGTGTTTAGACTTCATTGGTAGCCAGGCGACTGAGTTCATGTTTGCTTTAGGTGGTGGGCAAATGGGGAAGGCAAAAAGGAGAGGGATCAGGAGGAAACTCCAGTCATTCCTGTTCTCCGAGCAAGGTCAGTCCCGGTCCCAGATGTCACCTGTTCAGATGTGAGCCTCTTGAACTGTGTGTTGACTGACTTAAGGTCTTGAGACACAAGAGCTATAAAAACCTCAGTGTGCATTGGAAAACCATTGGAGAAAAGCTCCTTAGGAGGAAACGTAGAGCAGTGCAGGGAAGGGTCGGGAAGGCAGCCTTTGCCCCTGCCGATGCCCAGTCTTTTTGTCTTGCTCCTTCTTCATACCACTTTGTGGTTATAGTCTCAAACACCTTGTAACCACAAAAGAAATTAAGTTGTGTAATAGGATGTCACATGGATTGTCTTTGTTTCTATAGAGTTGGCAATGAGGTGCTTTTTCATTGAATATTATTTGTGGAGGAGGAGAGTGCTGTGAAATTGGGTGTCTAAGAGAATCATTGGAAAAACTGACGGTGATTGAAAGAGTAGCATGTAGGATGCCATCTAGGAATGTGTGGCACCTGTGCTCAGAGCCACCATGTCAGAGAAAGGGGCAGTGAAGCTGTGGATAGTGCACTGAGCAGTACCTGGATCTCTTAGGCAAGGATGGAGAAATTTCTGTGGGCTAGAGAATACTGAGGAAAGGGTCAGGCATGAGGATCAAGTGATTCTGGGAAAGAAGCCCACATGCTTCTCCCACAGGGGTGGTGTTACCTTCTACCCTGGGCTCCCATATCCAGTCCCCAGGAGATGCTGCTTTTGGATCCCCACCTCGGGAGGCCAGTGTTGGTTAGTAGATGTTAACCAGAAGGGCAACCACACCTGACAGAGAATTACAGTCTTGCTCAGTTTTACCCAGAGGTATTTGTCTCTCTTCTGACCCTAATTCTGCACTTGCCCAGGTCCCAATTCACAGACAGAGGCTAGAGGAGGAATGAGGAGTGTCAGAGCGGGACCATCTGTTGTTCAAAGAGTTTCCCTCTTTTACTGAGGGAAGAGAATACTGCCCCATGGCACGGGGTTGGAATTTTTAATGGAACTGAATGGAGATTGCCCACCTGAGTCTACTGTAACTGATGTTTGTTCTCCCCAGTTTCTCTATACGGGTGGAAACAGATGATTTTGACCTAGTGCAGTAATGACGATGGCCTTTGAAAGAAATAGGCATCACCTCCTTTATCTTGGGTGTGCCTCAAGGTACGGGCCTTCATTTCACCAGAAGAGTAAGGGCCTTTTGGTACCCTAGAGTCAGATGCAGCTTGGTTCTCATCCCCAAACCAACATTATCTCCAGCCACATCAGGAGGAGTCCTGGCCTGCAGATCTTGAGTGTTTTCTGCTGAAACTTGAAACTCCAGGACTAAGAGATGGACCAGGCTGACCTTTTCAGCTTGATATCAAGATCATCGCTGATTGTTCTTCATGATGTTGATGTGTTCTGTGGATTGTTAGGATTAGCGGAAAAGGCTGCTTTCCTTTTCTTTTTTTCTCTTAACAGTGATCATCAGTCAATATTAATTGTTTAGTACTTAACTTCTCTCTATGATTCAGTGATTGGTTTGACCTATCAGCCTTCCAAAGCTAAACTGAGTCTCAATGGCAGTTTCAGGCATTGGGGTGGGCTCAAGCTGATATCTGCACCTGTTCCATCACTCACCCCCTGCTGTGAGTGCCTCTTTGTCTCCAATCTCTTTGTTCCAGTCACCTTCTCTGTCATGGACCTGAAGTTAGGTAATCTTTTTTAAAATTAAAACTGATTCCTTCAATTATTCTCCACTGCTACAATAAAGTCTTAATTTGGGTCCGTTTGTAAAGTCCCTAAATACTTTCTAGCCCCTTTTCCTCCTCTACACTTTGCCTGTATTTGTGGGCTCACTGATGTTGACACTTGCTCTCTGCACCCCCTTCCTTCTCTTCACAACCCTTTGTCTTTCTGGAATCTTCTCTCTTTTGTCTCAGTTCTTCCAGAGGATTACTGTCCAACTTTATGAAATGTCACCTTCCCTCTCCTGGGCCACATGGAGTTTCCCCAGTTGGAACATTTTATTGTCATTGTCACTATCCCTCAGATCCTGCTGGTACTGGTGGTTATTGTCCTTTAGGATCTGAACCTTCCCTTCCCCATAAGCTTATGGATGATCCTATTCCATTTTTATTCCTTTCAACGGTCAGCAGTGTAGGTGTTTATTAAGTATCTCTGAGAATTGGATGCGTTCTTTTTTGTTGATTATCAAGTAGCAGAGTGGTCTTTGGTTAGAAAAGTGAACTTTTTTCAGCTCCTGTTTCTCTTTTTAGTATATGTGCTGCTGAAGTGAGCACTGTTTTTCTTTTTTAGTTGTGTTTCTTAAGCATAAAGTGAATCTTGGATGCAGTTACCTCCACTGTTTTATGTAGTTGGTAATTTGGGGGAACTGAATGAATAGTCTTAGTTGTAAACTGGGAAATGGAAAGGACCATCAGACCCATGGATAGTACTGTGTTCATCTAAGGGATACTATATATGAATGTGTAAGTGCATGGTGCTATCTGACTATATAATATACATGTAATATTGTTTATGATATATGTTTATATACATGAAAGTCTATAGCTTCTTTAATTTTCGTTAATTATAAAACTGTGTTTTCTGCTTTGAGGCTCATTATTTGCCACATTATCACTATAGGTCATATGAAATATTCAGAAGCCTTGAGAAAGTGCATTTCAATGATAGATTAAATATTGCCCCCTTCTGTTAGCTGTGAGAAGTACCATTGGCTTTCAAGAGGCCATCTTGTGTTCCTTTGCTTTAAAAGATAACTATCAGTAAATCTTTCCATATCATAGGTAATCAACTATTTAAAAATGTGAACAGAGTCCTAATTCCATATAAAAGCAATAATGTCATTTTTTATCATACTGTTGTAAAAAGAATGTGTTTGTTCATGGTTTGTAGTGAGTAGTCTTAACTTGAAATTTCAATATATAGAATAATCTCAAGTATCCAAACTTTTTTTGTAATTTTTGGATAAGCTAACAATTATTTTGGAAAATAACTCTACAAGTCCAGCTATTCTTCAATCCAATTTTCAGAAGAATAGTGGCTGTAGATAAATTTCTTTTGAAATGCCAAAATTTGAAAGCATGAATAGTGACTTGCCCTCTGTTGCTCTGTTGTCTCGGATACATTGTATTTGTTATTTAAGTTATTAGATCAATATGCATATATTTTTAGCAAAGAATACATGAGTATCTAAAGATATTGTTTCCTTGCCCTCTATATCCTTAATCAACTATACACAAATACATGTGCACATATATGTATATGTATATATACGTATATAGATATACATCATATCTATATACGTATATATACACACATATATACATATCTATATACGTATATATGTACACATACATATAGATATACATATATGTGCATATGTATGTATATACATACATATACGCCTATGTACATATATACACACACATACAAATATAAGTTGGTGTGTTTTTTACAAAGTGAGATAACTAATATTCTGTAGTTGCATTTTTTTACTTGTGGGCCATTTCTAAGTCAGTCTCTCTTTGAACATTTATATTCTTGATGTAATTCATGTTCAGAGCCGGACATGCCATACTTTATCCAGTCAGTGCCCAGCTGGGAGAGTCATAGTTATTCCATTTTTACTCTGATTAAAAAACTTTACAATAAACATTTTTATATCCATCTTTATATACTGAACTGCTATATACTGATATTTTTCATTATGTCAGATACTCACAGGTAGAAGATATAGTTCAAAGGAGTGTGTCTTTTAATTCAGCCTTTACATTTTTGCCTTTGTATATATATATAAAAGCTACAGAGCTAACACCACTGTAACTAGGAGTTCCAGACTATAATAATTAAACTTGAAATTGTGCCTGCCAAGGAGGCAGATTTGGGTTGGGAGGGAACCCAGGGACATTGGCGCAGGGCAGTTGACTTTGGTGGTAGGATGGGTGTTGGAACATTGTATACCTGAAACTCTGTTATGAACAACCTTATAAATCACAATGCCTCAATTAAAAAATGAATAAAATAAAAAATGAAAATAATGGTCACACTCAGAAACAAAGTACTTCTTAATATTTTCCTACTATTTAAAATGGGCACCTTTTTGGTGGTGAGTTCTGTGTGTATTTTCTCTGTCTGAGACTCACGAACTATCTGTTCCTTTGAGGGCAGATGAAGAAAGTGTTCACTCCTTTGTAGGATGTGAACTAGCTACTTAACCTCAAAAAGCAAGAAAGAGTACAGGTGTTAAAATTTCCGTTTCAGAAGTTTTTGTGTTTCTAAGCAAAGGTAGATTTGTCCTTCATTTTTGTTACACAGAACTAGGGCAGGAGTGTGCATTTAATCATTTCTTTGAAAGCCCTTATGATTGATTCCTTAGGGAAACCTAACGTCTTATATGCAGCTTTATAATAATAAAAATAGGTCTTCGAGTACATCTTACATTTCAGTGAGATGTCAGATAAAAATGTTTCTGGTACTTTGCATATTCAGGCTTGTGCTATATTTTACTCACTGATTCTGACACAAGATCAGATATCTGCAGTATTCTTGTAAGCAGATTAGAGTGGCCCCACCATCTTTACTTTATGATGCCTTTATGACATTATACTCTGGAATATAGCACAATGTGACTTATGGTAAGGCTAGACACTACCAGTTGTATCGACAGATATTAACCTCTTAAGCTATAGGTTATGTTTGGTGTTAAATCTGAGTAGTATTTTTCTCTTTGACATCTCTGAGACAAAGCTGTAAGAGGCATTGCAGGAAGGATTCATCTATAGACTTTTGTCCAGCTAAAAAATAAATGTTCCCTATATTAACAAATTGGTGCTGGGGAAGAGAAACTCAACTTGAATTTCTAAACTGATGTAGCTCAGAACAGCTTACGTTCTGGGGCTGGGAATATGGCTCATTAGTATGGCACATGCTTTGACTGTGTGAGGCCCTGGGTTCAATTCCCTACATTGCAAACAAAATTAAAAGTAGCAAACATGCTTCTGCACTTCTTATTGAATGTTTTAATGGCTATCCATGAAATGCTTTGGTTGTTTCGTGTTCTGAATGTAACTGGTGACTGTTCTGTTTTGCTGCAGCTTAATGCAATGGCCAACCGGGCTGCAGGGAAAGGCTATGAAAATGAAGACAATTATTCCAATATCAAGTTTCAGTTTATTGGGATAGAGAACATCCATGTCATGAGAAACAGTCTGCAAAAAATGCTGGAAGGTAAACCATTTCCTTATATACACCATCAAAAAAAAAGCAATGGGATTTTTTAATACTAAGTGGAATTCAATAATCTTTGGTTTCAAAGCTTGCAGGTTTTTTTGTTTTTAGCAATTATCTTCATAGGTCGGCAGAGCCTGGCAAGCTACCCATGTCATATTTCCTATGCCAAATACCAGTAACAATTATAGACCTCATTCCCCTGACCTGATGGAATGGTTTGATGCTCTTTATGTTCCTGGAGCAAGCAGGTGCCCTTGGACTACACTAGCATGTGATAGGACATATGGAGATGTTACTGGTGCCCGCTCGAGCAAATTGATGATCAACAGGAAAACAAGTGATACAAGTGATCTTCATAGGTGTGATAATTTGGGGGGGTATCATATTTAATTGACTTTAAATATTAATAGCCTTACTCATTTTTTATATGTGCCATTGTGGAGTGTTTGTATCACTTGGTGAGTGGTTGGGCCTTCCATTGGTACTTAACATCTAAAATAACAGTGCACAGGGATATTGTCTCTGTATTATCATTTGGTCCACTTGCAGATAAAGACAACTTGCAGATAAAGCTGCCCTACACTTGAGGAAGTAACCAAGTGCTTTTTACAGGTGATTGTTAGAAGGGAGAATTTAGTTTCCCTGACCCTCATTTCTAAACAACAGCACCCGTTGCAACACCCCACATAGAAACCAACCCCACAAAGCAGTGAACCCCATAAGACTCATGCGTATTGATTTATAATAGTAGTCATGGGGAAAGGAAATACAAAGGGGGATTATGTAATGTAAAAGAATTATTCATGAGGCCAAACATGATATAAGCAGATTAGCAGAAATTCTGCATTTCAAGCAAAACCCATTTCATTTACTGCTCATACTTCTTGTGAATGTAGAGGATCAAAGAGGGTTTGGGTCATGGTCTACCACTGCTGGCTACAGGGGGAATTCATGGGGTTAAGGAGGTTGCCCAGGATTTGGCTTTGTGCCTTGGTTTTCTTGGGAGCCTGATCCAAGGAAGAATCCAGAAACATGACTAGATCTAGGGAAGGGCTATCCTCTTTGGAAACTGGAGTCCGGAATGAAGAGGAACATAGCAAGAGCCAAGTTACATTTTTCGGGGGCGCATGTGTTTGATGTTTCTTAGGCAGTTCTCTGCTTAATCAGAACAGGGTGTAATGAGAATGTAACAGTGAGGTTGGCCGACTTGGGTTTTAGACAAGCTCTATTTCTTTTCTCTTTCCTCAGTCTCCTGGTTGGCCTTGGTCACTACGCAACTCTGATCACTTTCTTAACGTCTTGAGATCCTTTTGACTTGCTATAAAATGAGTTGTTGGGAATGATACATTCTTTGGACCTTTTTAGTTGTGACAGTGTGAATCTACAGTGTGTGATGCCTTTGGGTGTAAACGTTAAAATTCAGCTTTGAATGGTTAGGACTTGTCCCTTGACTGATGTGGGTGGGGGAATAATCACATCCAGAGTCAGATTATTTCCATAGGAAATTTACCTTGTCCCAAGTGATTGTGCCAATACCCTGAGCATGATGAGTTGAGTTTCTTCAATTTCTGGAGGTTATTGTGGGCAGTTTGGTGGTTCCTGTTTTAAAGCTGTGCTCTTTTCTTAGTAGATTGGACTAGTCTGATACTAGTGTGAAAAGGGTAGTCTGATTAAAGCATGAAGAATGTTCATCATGGTCAGAATTATTAAAAGTCATTGAGGTGAATTTATTTTATATTTTTGATATAGACGTAATTTCACTATCTCTTACTTGGGAACCTAGACGTTCATGCACAGAGTAGGTCCTGAGTACTTAAAACATATCAATCTGGCTTTAGTTTTTTAATTAGATTTATTTCTCTTCCCTTCTATCTGTGGTCTGACTCATTTATCCTAAAGGACAAGAAAACTGATGGATTCTGAGAGCAGAATCCCTTATGTTTCATAAGGGATCTGGGTGCTTCTGCACTTCTGTTCCAGCTCTGTGTTAGTGCAATAAGCAAGGACAACTTTCTGGATTCCTTTCAGGGGCCTTGATCAATGTTTGACTATCTGTTTTCACTAAGTCAATTATAAACCTCCTGCATAGGCTCAGCTGATGAAGTGATGCAATCAGACCTCCCTTCGGAGGCTTTTCCCTCTTCAAATGGCTGTCCTTGGCACCAGAGAAATGTGAAGGTTTGTACTGCTGGTCAGTTCATAGAGAGAGGCTAGTGCATGTCATTAACAAGCATTCCTTCCTTCGCTTTCTGTACCATTGTTGTTAAGGGTGTCCGAATAGACTGAATAACAGAGGAAAAAACCTGTTTGCATTCTGGCTCCCAAAAAGTCTCTGTAAGCAAGAGCTGCAGGATATTTCATCAGACACTGAAATCTAGGACCAAGTTCACATCCTGTGTAGGTTCTTTTACAGAGCTGATTTCATGTTAACTGATATATATGTCTAAACTCAACTATTCGGTGGTATTCAGAGCTCCTGGGGAGATAAGAATGATGGCTTTTAGTTACAAAGTAGTTTTGTAATTTATAAGTGCTTTTGTAAGTGCTTATTGACGATAGTTTGCCTTTTGATAATGTCTTTTCCCCCTCAAATATAAGAATTTACTGTACTTTCTTTTTTAATAGTCAATAAGCTAGCCTGGAATAGGTTCTTTCTAAGACTGAGGACATTGTTACTATGATATAAGTAAATAAAATATCTCCCTGGGCATCCTTGGTGTCAGAAAGGGAAGCAGTGAGAGGAAGAAAGAGAAGTGTTCATAGAACCACTTGCACGCCCAGGCTCCTTGAGGTTAGGCTATACTGTAGTGCCTCTTTGAAAATATGTTTTCAAGAGGTATTTGTGCATACTCCTTCTCATCCAACCTGCTGCATCTTTTGCATGTTGCCAGAAAATTACAATTCCTTTCCATGCCTGGTTTTATGCCTTGGATTCCACTTGATTGTCAGATTAATATAGTTAGCCACTGTGTAGTTCTAGAACTGACCATGTATTAACTTATTTACCCATTGAACTAGAATGGAGCTGCTGCTGTCTGCCACAATTTTATCAGTATTTTCACTAAAATGATTGTATTTGATTTTCACAACCACAATATGTAGTACATGATACTAACTACATACAACAGATGAAGAAACTAAGCCTCAGAGATTAGACGATTTAGTTTAAAATAATTTTATTTATTTTGGGGTTTGGGGCCACACCTGGTAGTCTTTAGGCTATTCCAAGCTGGGTGCTAAGGACTTAGTCCTGGTGATTTGGGGGGACCTTATTATGCTGGATATTAAACCCAGACTCCTCCATGCAAAGGAAGAGCTCCGTCCTCTGGAGCTATGTCTCTGACCCTCAAAGTAATTTCTTAAATAGGAAACAAGTCAATGAAGGAAAACATTCAGAACTGCTCTGGTAATTAAAGAAATAAAAGTTAAAAACTCAAGTACCATTTTTCACTTTTTTTTTTTTTTGCTTTTTGGGTCACACCCGGCAACGCTCAGGGGTTTCTCCTGGCTCTGCACTCAGGAATTACTCCTAGTGGTGCTCAGGGGACCATATGGGATGCCGGGATCAAACCCGGGCCGGCATGGGCTGGCTGCGTGCAAGGCAAATGCCCTACCTGCTGGACTATTGCTCCGGCCCCAACCATTTTTCACTTTTTTAAGTATTTAATACTGAAAGAATAAAGTAAATATTTTAAATATTTACGGTATCATTATATCGACTTAAATATACCAATTTTTATCAGATTGCTCCCCTTTAGCAACCAGTTTTTTTTAAAAATAAAGAAAAAAGGGGCCGGAGTGATAGCACAGCGGGTAGGGAGTTTGCCTTGCATGCGGCCAACCCAGGTTCGATCCCTAGCATCCCATATGGTCCCCGAGCACTGCCAGGAGTAATTCCTGAGTGCAGAGCCAGGAGTAACCCCTGAGCATCGCTGGGTGTGACCGAAAAAGCAAACAAAATAAAATAAAATAGAATAAAGAAAAAAGAAAGACATATATGTCTATGTTAGTACTAGTGTTTCTTTCAGAAATCATGAGAATGTCCAAAGATTGATTAAATATTTTTGCTCCACCTTCATGATTTAATTGTTTTCATCTATTAAAAAGAACCAATGTGAAGACCATACGTAGTCACATAGATGATGTGCAAAATGTAAGTGGAAAAATGCAGGTTATGAAATTGTACACACATTCTGATTCACTCTAAGGTAAATCGTACTTATGAAGAATATGTGGGACAGAAACACAGAAGGTAATTGGATTAACATGGAAAGAAGATAGGTGAATTTTTCTGTTTTTCTTCTTTATTTGCAAAATATTCTGTATGATTGGTATATTATATAAAATATGGAGATTTGTCTTTCCGTTTCTGGACATGTTGCTTTTATTTGTTTGTTTATTTGTATGTTTGTTTATTTTTTTGGGACATGTTGCTTTTACTAGTAGAAACTTGAAGAGCCGCCACCCTGGGTCATACCAGGTTGCCATCAATGTGTTCACTGTGCTGCTTTTAAATCTACAAGCTTGGCTGGGGATTCTGTCTCCAGGCTTATTTATGTTGGTAGAACTCAACTGAGACACTAAGTTTTGTTGGTATTGCTTGTTGGCTAGCTTTACATCTTAGTGGCTACTCAGATCTCTACTGTGCGAATCTCTTTAGATGTGTTCACAGTGCAGCCAGTATTTTCTCCAAGGCCAGTAGGAGCATATCTTTCCTGTTACTTGGGCTGCTATATTACACTTGTAATTCAGGAGTTTCATAAAGCACATCCTGGGCCAGAGCGATTGTACAGCAGATAGGATGCTGCCTTGCACACGGCCAAACTGGGTTTGATCCTCGTACCCCATATGGTGCCCTGAACCCTAACAGGCACAGAGCCAGGGATCTGAGTACCACTGAGTGTGGCCCAAAAAAAAAATATAAGCACATGCCTCCTTGCCTGTATCACGTGAACGAAATGGACTTGAGCAGACACTTTCCATTACACATAGTACAGTGATCCTCCCTGGTTTTGGTTCTGATGCCGGACAGGCTCACAGATGTCTATACTGCATGGTAATGATGATACAAGATGTATGGAAAGATTCTTCTGTATTGGACACTTTTAATTTGTTGTTGTGCCACATCCATTCGCTTTCAAAGGATATTCCCAGCTCTGCTCAGGCATCGCTCAGCCTCCAGAGGTGCTTGGAGAACAGGCAATATCAGGGATCCAGTCTAGACCTCCTTCTTGTGAATTCTGCATTCAGTCCATTGAGCGCTCTCTCTCTCTCTCTCTCTCTCTCTCTCTCTCTCACACACACACACACACCTCTGTACTGGGCACTTTTAATACATTACCTGCTATTGAGGCAGCCTGGGGGAGGGTGGGAGGGAATGGGTGGGTACACTGGTGGTGGGAATGGGGTATGGTGGAGGGATGGGTGTTGGAATACTGTATTACCAAGAACCAATTATGAACACCTTTGTAATTGTATGTTTCACTGTGGTATAGTAAAAATTTTTTAAAAAATAAATAAACAAATTTCATTGGTACCAGGAACCAAATCCATTGCATCAGAAGCAATTCAGGGCACATGATGTACAACTAAGCTACATCACTGACCCTTACTTTTGATTTTTTTTAAAGTTATATTTACTCACGTAGTTGTCATTGAATCACACTGTAACTCTTCTTAAGTATGCTCAATTTACAGAGAAGGAAACTGAAGTACAAAGTCTGAGAAATTTGTGTAAGCTCCCACAGTGAGTGGTAGAGCCTAGATTTCCGCCTCAATAATGTGAATCCAGATTACTACATTCTTAGCCATCTTAGAGGCTTTACTTAATCCTCTAGCCAGTAAGTGGACTTGCCAAAGTGCCTGAAAATTGAGGTAGGGTTCTCGCCTTAGTCCTTGTGTAAATATAAACAAACCTTCTTTCCTGCACTTGTAATACAACATAAGCAATATGTTGCCTTTGTCTTCTTCATAGTCTTACTAAAAAGAGTCTGTGCAAACGATAAAGTGCTTTCCAATGTATGGTGCGCCCTGCTTTTTGTTGAGAAGGAATAATGTCCTCTGTCATAAGCACTGATGGGCCAGAGGAGGTACAGGGTTGAGACAGCCTTTGAGGGCCGGGAGCCATGGCCAGCTGGTAGGGCATTTGCCTTGCATGCGCCACCTGGGTCCGTATCTCAGCATCCATATTGTCTCTAAGCACCGCAGGGTAATTCCTGGCGAAGAAAGGAGTACCCCGGGCGGAGCGATAGCCCAGTGGGTAGGGCGTTTGCCTTGCACACGGCCGGCCTGTGCTGCCTGGGTTCCATCCCCAGCATCCCATATGGTCCCCGAGCACCGCCAGGAGTAGTTCCTGAGTGCAGAGCCAGGAGTAACCCCTGAGCATTGCCGGTGTGACCCAAAAAAAAAAAAAAAGGAGTAACCCCTGAGCATTGCTGGGTGTGACGCCCCCAAAAAAAAAGACTTACGCCTTTCATGCAGCAGACTCCAATTTGACCCCCTAAGCATTACAGGGTGCAGTCGGGAGGCTCTTGAGCACTACCTGGTGAGGTCCTGGATGCCCCCAAGCACTATAAGACCTAAGCAGAACTTTATCCTTCACATCAAATCCTCTATTCTGCTGGTTGAAGTCAGTGGGAGGGACCCTGGGTCTCTTGAGTACCACTTGGGAGGCCTGTCCCTATCACTCCACCCCACCAAGTGAAGTAAGAAGTGGAAAAAATGAATAAATGAATACACTGTAGGTGAATTCAGCCTGCCAGCCAAGTATTTGATAGGTCCCAAGCTTTCTTATGGATTCTTCATTCAGGAGACGCGGGTAAGCAGTTCTATTTCAAAGACATGGAAATGTTGGCCTTTTAATATGGTCTGTGTCTGCTCAGCACAAGTTAATCAAAGAATAATTTGATAAGCCACATGTTAGGCTTTCATAAACCACATGCTTGACCTTTGAGGGAATTTTTCCCCCCAATAAATTCTTTTACCAAGAAACAAATCTCAGCTTGATAGCAGATCAGAAGGATGGTGGGGTCTTGCCCCCAGGCAGAAAGGCTCAGTGTCTGTCCAGCAATTTGGGAAAACTGTAGTGAACTTCTGCTTGAAAGGGACCAAGCAGATGACATTTGAAGGACTAAAATGTTCTGTTAGCAACATACTAATAACAAGCAATTTGAAATTAATTATTGAAGGCCTGCTATGGGTGCAGGCTTCAAGGGTGGTTGGGAAAATCGGAGAGACAGTGGTAGAAGATAAGTGTTGGAATATGGAATATGGATTAGTGTTGGAATATGGAATGCCTGTAACAAGTCATAATGCACACCTTTATAAACCATAGTGTTTATATGAAGTGTAGGGAGGACATTCACATATGTAGGCCTTACCTATTATGTAAACTCCACAATATATTAACGCAGAATTGCTTTTAAAGTGTTATTAATGACAGGTGAGACATGATTATTACCATAATGAGATCCAAGTATAAAATTTTAATGTAACATACTTTAGATTCTAGAGTTGAAAGCTTATATATGTAGGCGCTGCTCGAGCCCATGTGCTGCTTGAGCACATGTGGCTGAGCACGTATGCCCAAGCAATATCTGTCACCCACATCTCCTCTCCTGAGATGTGTACTTTCATGTTTTCATATCTAATGTGGGATGTGTGTACTGGGGCTCCCTCCACCTTTGGAGAAACCTGCTTTTTCTCTTGAGCACATTACTCTCTCTGTTCCCTTCCTTCCTTCCCCTCCTAAAGAACCTCCAAATTCTCCTTCCTTCTCCTCCCTAAAGTCTCCAAATAAAATGTTTGCTTCAATAAAAAAGAAAAGAAAACTAATATATGTAAATTAGAATAGGTATTCTATTATATTGTATTAAATTGTCATAATTTTCTTACTTACATTGGTCAAAATCATATAGTAATCACACACTGGCTCTTACTGATTTATTTTCTGATCATTCTATTTGCCATTTCTATTTTTTTTTAACTTTTCAAGTAAGTTTGAAAGTGCATAAGGGGGTAGGTTGGGATTGAGAGGAAAACTGGGAATATTGGTGGAGGGAAAGTCACACTAAATGCTTGAAACAACTCTTTAATGAACAACTTTGTAAATCCTAGTGTTTTTAATAAAAATTAAAAAATAAATTAAAGACTAAAGTGAACTTAGCAGGCTTCTGGCATAACCCTTTTGCCATACTCTTTGTAGCTGTGGGCAAAGACTAGGGAGAAAGTTTTGTGACAAAGTCATATGACCCCAGAGATCATGACTGCCCCATATAGTCCCTGTGGTTCTCTGTGAAGGCTCTGAAACTTGATTATTCTGAACGTTAGGTGAAAGGTGCAGAAAGGCTGGTTGGAAGCAGAAAACTTCAAGTCCATCCTGGGAGTCACCTCTGTAAGGGTTGTTTTGAGTATCCGATTTGAGCTGTGATCTCCTTGCCAAATTTTTTGGGTGCACCAAGTCATTGAAGGGAACAGTCCCCAATTGACCCAGCCTCAAGGTTGCTGCGAACAGTTCTCTCTGTTCAGAGTTAGGTTGTGGCCATCAGTCCAAATGTTTTTCTTGTCTGAGACTTTGTTCTTCACCTTCTATCTTCATGGGGTCATGGCTCATTCAGCCTTGAAAAAATGGAGGAATTTAACTTCTTTTTTTTATTTAACATTTCCATATGTCCTGTCTCATGCTAGTAGAGCCCAAGGGCATCTGCTTGCTCCAGGAACATAAAGAGCCTCAAACCATTCCGTCAGGTCATGGGAATGAGGTCTATAATTGTTACTGGTATCTGGCATATCAAATACGACACAGGTAGCTTGCCAGGCTCTGCCGTGTGGGTAGCATACTCTTGTAGTCATCTCTAAATCCGGCATTTATTGATGACCTCACGGCCGCATAGCGGCCATGCATGCTGGGCTGTGATAGGCTGGTCTGCTGGGTGGAGTTCTGATGAGGGGGAAGTCTGGATGTGGAAAATGGAGGCCCTCATGTAGTGGGGGTCGTCTGGCCTGTTGCAAAGCTCTACTGGGGTGGTGGGCCAGGGCTAGAACCCGCCATCCCCTCCCGGGCGCCTCGTGAGTGGCTGGGCACAGGGAGAGTCAGTAGCAGCTCTGCCCTATGTCTGTGAATTTTGGTTCACAAAGTTTTTTTTTTTTTTTTTTTTTTGCTTTTTTGGGTCACACCTGGCAATGCTCAGGGGTTACTCCTGGCTCTGCACTCAGGAATTACTCCCTGGCGGTGCTCGGGGACCATATGGGATGCCGGGATCGAACCTGGGCCCGGCATGGGCCGCGCAAGGCAAATGCCCTACCCGCTGGGCTATCGCTCCGCCCTGACAAAGTTTTTATTTAACTTCTTTTAGACCCTTCAAATTTGTTTTCATTTAAAAATATTTCCTATTACATTGTATTATGAAGTTTTACTAGGCGTGACTAATGAAGGCTCGAAACGTTCATCCTTTTGTCAGTTCTCTGTAGTCTCACTTTACAATGAAATTTTCAGATTCCAAATTTATTAAATGAGCTTGATAATAAGACCTGGCTTGAACACTGGTTGTTGTCCATCCAAAATTAGCAACACGGGGTCGGGGGCAGAGCGACAACACCGAGGGCAGGGCTTTTTCCTTGCAAACAGCAGGTCCATGTTTGATCCCCGGCATCCCATATAGTCCCCCGACCAGCGCCAGGAGTAATTCCGAGTGCAGAGCCAGGAGTAAGCCCTGAGCATTGCTGGGTGTGACCCAAATAGCAAAAAAATTAGCAACAAGGAATGGGATTTCCACATAGAAAACCCAGCTGTGGACTGGATTCTCGCTCAGTTATTTACTGCCTGTGTAACCATGAATGACTTACTCAACCTCCTAAAGTCATATTTTCCAGTCTGAAATTTGGGAGTAAATTATACCTTATATGGGAATAAATAATACCCCCACACTTATGTGGTATATTTACTTTATATAATTTACTTTATTATATACCTTATATGGTATATGAATGTAGAGAATCAGGTCCAGTAGTTACGTAGAATAAATGCAGAATATATTAGATTTATCACAGATATCAGGCACATATTCATTCTTTAGTAACTGCTGATACAGAGCAGAAATGATGGCAGGAAGAAAAGCTGCTGCTGCTTCCTGAGGGCTAGCCCTGAGTAAGTCGTGTGTGTATTGTGGGGAGCAGACGGGTCATGGGCCACACCTGGGCTGCTCAGCGTTTATTCTTTGCTCTGTGTTCAGGGATCACTGTTGGGGTGTTTGTGATTGAAGCAGAGTCAGCTGGTGTGCATGGCTAGTGCCTTAACACATTAACACAGGAGCTGCAGTCTGTTCATTAAGTGACATCCAAGTGTGAGCCACTTTGGTGCCTTCTGGCATTTATGTAGACCTCTCTCTCCTCCAGTGGCTGAGAGTTTTAACTGGACATCAGAGCCAAAGACTATCTCTGGGTAATGTTTCCGATGTAAAAGTCATTGGCAAAACCGAGTTAATGAGACAGGGAGAGCTTTTCTATCCCAATTTGGCTTTATTTTAATGTTCACTGAGACAACTGGAAAGTTAGAAAATTTCACCCTTAGAATTATTTCATATTTTATCTATTTGATGGCTCATTTGAGGCTAACTCAGACATTTATGAAAGAAGTGTTTAAAGGTAGAGAAGATGGACATTTGAGGCATACAGTTTTTCATCAGACTGTAGATGGTCTTTCTTTAGCAGTTCAATATTTGCTTGCCAGTGACAACATAGGTTTGGGTTTGATGAAAATGTGTTCCTGGCAGCTTTCCCAGCTGGTGTGACGAACGGGAATGACCCCCCCAAGTCTCCTACTGTGCATTTTGCTTATTTTGCCACTTCTGTTATTCACTGCCAGCATCTTCATCTTACACAATTGATGAGCTGTTCTCCAGCACTTAAAACTTCTCCTTTATCTACCCGAGGTTTCCCAACCTCTCAGCACTGCTCTCTCTTCAAGTCGAGACTTCTCTATTTTCTATGCACGAAAGTGCCTATTTAACCTTTGTTAGTCCTAAGCTCTATCCTCAGTTTGGTTGCTATTCATCTTTTTTTTTTTTTTTTTTTGCTTTTTGGGTCACACCTGGCATTGCTCAGGGGTTTCTTCTGGCTCTGCACTCAGGAATTACTCCTGGCGGAGCTCAGGGGACCATATGGGATGCCGGGTCGAACCCAGGCCAGCACAGGCCTGCCGCATGCAAGACAAACGCCCTACCCGCTGGACTATCGCTCCGCCCAGGTTGCTATTCATCTTGCTTGGTGTGTGTATGTATAGACCTCAATCAGTCTTTGCTTGTAGTGGACATAAGCATGAAAACTAGAATCAAAGGAACTAGCTTCCTATTATAATGTACGTTGCTTACAGGTTTTATTTCTGCTCATTCACTTCATATCTTTATGGGGTCATGGCTCATTCAGCCTTGAAAGAAAGAAGAATTTAACTCTCTCTATTAAGATATTGACTTATCATAAATGAAAGGTTGTTGTGAAGGTTCATGGAGAGAAAAGCATCAATTTGCTAGCCTTACGTATAGTGGATGGGGACCTGTAATTTTTAATTTACTGCTGCCAAATTATTTGCATGCTGATTAGCAGTATCCACATCTTGCCTCTCTCAGCACATGGAAGCTTAAAAGAGTACATATTGATGTCAGGTCATGTGAATTTGTCTTTAGACACATAATTCACATGCACAACTAATAACAATAAAGGGTTAGTTTTTGTGGGCTTGTTCCTTTTCTTTAAGGCTATGCTAAATAGTAATGCTGTGAGATGTGTGTGTGTGTGTGCAACATACCTTTATACACACATTTATTAGTATGTAGACACATGCATAGCATTGCATGCGTGTGTATATTCTATATTATTATCTCTAGCAAGGCTAATTCAGGCTTGGTTCACCCTATCATTTTTTATTATCAGCACGTTCTTTTTTTTTCAACTTTTTTTTTTGGAGGCACGCTCAGAAGGACATACAGTGCTCAGGACTGAACTTAAGGTTCTTCCAAGCCCTTATCAGCATATAATTTAAAAGAAATCAAGGCTACACAAAAAAATGCTTTCATGATATTATTACTTGTCTAGAGATTCCAGGAAATTGCATCATAAACAATGTTGGACTTGTTTTACAAACAAGTCTTGAATCTGGGTCTACCCTTTGAGAAGCTAATCTACAGATCTCTGGAGTTGATGACAGGATCTCTATTAAGAGACCCAGGTGGGTTGCACATGGAGAGAGGAGCGTACCACAGCATGAATATCTGAATTTAGATTTGTGCATGACTCAGAAGTGTATTCTCCACAGCCCTGGTGGGCTAGAAGAGGGGCACTCTGAGCAAGTATACCAAACCATTTCCACTCACAGGCCATAATCAAACCTTCTTGGGACAGTTTCACTTGCTCGGTTTTTCAGGAGGATGACTGTTATCTTCTTACCCTGGGCTTGGCTTCTGATGGGTAATTAAAGGTGGGCTATGAACATTTCAACTCTGGTCTTAGAGAGCCAGAAAGACAAATTCTGTAGGAGTCAAATGAAGGCCTTCTTTCCATCCCCACCCAGGAATTGTATAGAAAGAGATGAGGGTATAGCTAAGGAAAATCATCTATGGCTTATTTTCTTTTAGGTAAATAATAAATCCTCTGGATGCACAATTCTGTCTCTCCCTCCCCCAAATATATTACTATTTGTTAAGGAGGCTGGCTAGGGAAAGGGAGAGAGCCTTGGGTCATTGGTAGAGGGATGCTAACACCACTGATGGTTTTGGAGTTGGAATGTTGAATCACTGAAACTCTGTTCTTTTTTTAAGTATTTTATTATACCACCGTAAGATATACAATTACAAAGGTATTCGTAAAATGTTCATATTTGAGTTTCAGTCATACAGTGTTCCAGCACCCATTCTTCCACCAGTGCCCATTTCCCTACCACCAATGTCCTCGGTTCCCTCCCCCCCCCCTAGCCTGTCTCCATGGTAGGTTCTTTATTTCTTTCCCTTTCTATCTCTTTTCTCTCTTTTTCTTCCCTTCCACATTGTGGATTGCAGTACATACATTAAAAGGTTTTCATGTGTATCTTTTTGCCTGTATTTAGTGCTCAGTTCTAGTTGGCATTAGCACTTTTGACAATTATTAGCACACTGTTCCATTCTCTGTCTTACCTAGCCTCTGACTCCCTTATGTTTGTGACAATTTCCACCTTTGACAAGACCTCCTGATCCATGTGAAACTCTGTTCTTAACATCTTTGTAAATCATGGTTCCTGAGTCAAATAAGCAAAACAACAACAGAAAACTAAAAATGTTGTTTATACCTCCTTATAGAAGTTTATATGCCATGTTATGTAAAAATAAATATTAGGCACAGATTAGTAAGTTCAGTTCTCTGTGATCTGTGGCATTGCGTCTTTGAGGTCAGCTGAAATGAACTTTGTTCAGTAAAATGATTTGTAAATATTGGTTTGGGTTTGGCAACTTAAATGACCAAATCGGTATTTCTGCCTTTTACTTAGTTTATCCAAACAAACCAGTTTTATACTTAAAACTTGAGGCACTAATGGTTTTAGTCTTAAATACCATTTCATCTGTTCATGCATATTTCTTCTTCAAAGATAGTTTAGTGTTCTTTTTTGTCGTGTTTTTTAGGTCACACTCTGGGGGTGCCTATGGGCTACTTCTGGCCCTGTGCTCAGGGATCACTCCCCGTCGGCGGGAGAGAGAGAACCAAGGTGGAGAGCATGCAAGCTAAAGCCCTAGGTGCTGTACTGTGCCTCCAGCCCCAAAGTGTTTTGCTTTTTAGCAGGCCCCTTTATTAGCGTTTGGGGGTGGGATGGCACACCTATCGTCTGTTATCTGCTTGAATACCTGAGTTGATTTAATAGGAACTGCCTAAAGGATGCTGAAGACATCAACAGCATAGAGAGGAAAACGCCCGACTTGGCCAAGTCTGGGAGCCTCCTCCCCTCTCTCTCCCCCACCCCCCCCATGTACCGAAGGAAAGAAATGGAGGGGTGAATAGAAACATTCTCTCTTGCAGGACATTTAGGGTCTCGGGTGTGAGCAGCACATCCCCTGCTGGCTTTTGGCATACACCGGCTCCAGAAAGCCTGCGGTCTTTTATTTTTAAACCCGCTGTCATTTCCATGCCTCCTAGGAAGAGAAGGTGAAAAGGATCATTGGTTCTGGGCCTGAGCTTAAGCACGTCGACGCCAAGATCTTGCTCAGGCTCCCCGGGGACTTTCAGAAAAAGGGAAATGCCAGCTATCCCGCAGCCCTGCAATAATAGCCACAATGATTAGATCTGATAAACGGAAACAAAAACAGCTGTTCCCCAGAGGTTATCTGTAGGTTTGGAGAAATCCGTTGAGTGCCGAGACTCTACGTGGTAGAATGTGTATTTTTAAGGATTAAGTTGAACACGCTGGGTCATTGCCTGGCTTAGAAAAGAAGCCTAACAGCAGGCGCCCCGAGTGAAAAGCTGGCCAAGGGCGTGGGAATGAAGCTCCCCCAGCAGGGACTAGCCCGCCGCTTGCAGGTCCTGTGCGGTACTGCAGGCTGCGCTCGGCTGGCTCTGCCGGGCAAGACCGCATCAATTTAACCAGCGCAGATGCAGGCAGGTATTTTCCATTTGAGCTCCACTGGCCTAGTCGAGCCGGCTCAAGGTGCATCCTGGCTCCCTTGCTTTACGGAATCAGCTTCCAAAGTCTTGAGGTCTATAGAAGTACTGAGCCAGAGTGACCTGCTTTTCAGTGCCGTACTTCAGGCTGTGACAGCTTCTTTCTACCTCCCCTTCCTACTTGGCCTCCTGCCACTTTGCAGAGGTCAAACATGCCTCTTTACCCACACCCTCCGACTAATTATGATGCGCGTTTCCAGGGTGTGTGTATCCGGAGTGTGCGATTTTAAAACTTAACGTGTCCCGGTGCAAGAATGCTGGAACTCATCGCATCAGGTCAGGCCCCTTTGACTGGTGGACATTCTTCTCCCTTCCACATACAGTAAAAATCCCAAGCAGGAACCAGGCTCATGACTTTAATTTTCTTTCCCAGTGACTGCAATAAGACTGCAGAAAGAATTTGCGCTGTCACTTTAATAATATATTTTATTGAACTTAGTGTAGCCAAATAGCTTTTTAACTTGGGCTTTGTACATACATTTTAAAAAGTACTACTGAACTATTTAAATATGGAAATATTTCTCCATCCTGCATTTTTGAAATGTGGGCTCTATATCTCTCTGGGTGATATGTCTCATTCAGACTCATGTCTCAAGTGCTTCATAGCCACGTGTGCGCAGTGAACTGTACCCAGTGAACTATGCGGCCTGGCATAGTTCTATGTGGTAAAATTGGATAACCTTTAGGCTGAGAGTATGTAGGTACTGAGAAGCATTTAGATAGGTTCATGTTTGAGTTCTAAAACTAACAAACTGAGGTTGAGAGACATTGCTTAAGAGTGCGAACTCTGGAACCAGACAGAATCCCAGCCTTATCAACGGAATAACCTTGGACACCTTATTTAACCTCACTTTTATTTATTTAATTTTATTTATTTGTTTTAGGGCCACACCCAGCTGTGCTCAGGGTGGGAGTCAGGGGTTACTCTTGACTCAGGGATCACTCCTAACAGGCCCAGGGGACTGTATGGGGTGCCGCGGATCAAACCCAGGTCAGCTGCTTGCAAGCCAAACGCCCATTGCTGGTGTACCTCATCACCCGAAGCAGGCTACTCTCACACCCTGCTTCTGTTTCCTTCCTCGAAAAATTTGATTTTCACCTTCTGGGAAAATTGGCCCGTTTTCTTCTTCAGGGAAAGTTGGCTCATACTTTCGTGACGCTTGGTCCTCTTTGAGCAAGTGTTGGTGTTGGATTGGGGGCCTGGAAGACCGACAGTGATCTGAAAATGGGACATTGTTTTAGGGGGCTGGGGGAAGCAAAGGTATTGAGGAGAATGGCTGAGGCTGAGAGAGAGCACCTGGAGAACGAGACCACCTTGGGGTGCCGGTGGAGAGGTGTGTGAAAGGGTGCTTCTTCCATACTGGGTGATGTCCAGGTCCCCTGAGGCTGGCAGCGCTGGCAGTCGGGAAGATAAACTGGGGCAGGTGGGATAGTGAGGACAGGTCGGTGCAGCCAGGACAAGCTTCGTCTGTGTAGGAACAGGTTCCTGGCGCATAGGTACACTCTCTGCTCACGCCCATCTTCCAGATACAGTGTCTCCTGTGGTAATACCGAGAGGGGATGTGGGGAGACCTGGCTGTGTGATGACCTAGGTGACAGGATCCAGCTCCGAGGTCCCTAAGGCTGACCGCCCCACGCTGCCAGCTGTGTGACTCCCAAACACGTCAGAAAAGCAACCCGTTTCAGGTTAGGATGGCACCTTCCATGGTCCTATGCTAATTCCCGTCAACTCCAACTTGCTATTTCATGATGTCACATTCTTGGCTTGCTCCCCTGTATCTGTTTTCCCATTTCTTTGCTCTTTGTTGGGAAACAGTGTTCCTTGGTTTGTCCTAAGGTTTTACTGTGAACTCAACACCTGAGAACTGAACTTCCCATAGCGTTTTCTCTGAAGGATTCCATAAAACCAAAGAGGTATTGCTCCCATGCATTTGGAGGTTTGCGTCTGTTGGGGTAACCCAGCCCCAGTAGGAGCAACTCTCAGCTGAGGTTTCTTGCAGGTGAGGAAAGTTTGAGTTTGGCAGCAGACATGTTTGGGACCTCGGCCCAGGGTAGCCAAGTTCTCATTATAAATTCATATTTCCTCATGTGGGTGCCTGCAGAAACAGCTCCCCAGAGTCCACAAGTGGGTTTGTGGGTAACAGTACAGTTTCCTGTAGGGAATCGCAGTTCCAGCTCCTGCCTTGCCTAGGCCCTGAGGTTTGACTCTTTAATTTCTCTTCCATTAGATGCTAAATACTGATCATTTGATAGCCTGCTTCCCGCTGACCACCATTAAAATGGCAATGGGTTGGGAGCTAGCTGAGAAGTGGGCATGAACATTCAGCAGACGTCTGGCTTTGATACACACGAATACATGACGAGGCGCTCTCCACCGCCAAGTTTTCCCTTAAGCAGGAATCTTGCTTTCTGGGCTCTAGGTTTCTTTGTTCTTAGTTTTTACTCTGGAGAATGCTGTGTTCTTTCCTGAACATACATTTCCCCTCTTTTCTTCCTTTCATATCTTCATTCAATAAAAATGGCCTTGCTTCACTGAAGCAAACACACACACACACACACACACACACACACACACAGTGTAACCGAGTTGGGTGAGTGGAAATGCGTGTTTTGCATGTAAGAGACCCACATTTAGTTCTCAGCGGTGCATGATCCCCAAGCACTCCCTGGAAGTAGCCTGAGTACTGCTGGTGTTTCTCTAAAAAACAAAGTTAGTAGGAATGTAAACTATTTGCATACCAATATTTAATAGTTGAGGAAACATTACAGCTGAGGAAACTGAAGCACAGAGATGTTGTGTAACTTGTCCAAGATCACACAGCAAATAAGTATGTAGAGAAGTGGCAAAACCCTTCTTAGAATGTTAATGGATATCAGAAGGAAGGACAGCTTCAGCCCAGGGGGCCATGTGTGACCTTTTCCCTTCCTTCTTCTCCTTCCTTTTTAAAATTTTGTTTTTTATTTCTCTTCCTGTCTTTCTCCCTCTTGCCATCTGTTCCTTTCTTTTACCCTCTTTTCTTCCTTTCCACATAACTTTTTGTTTGGTTTGGTTTTTCTTTTTTGGGGGGCCACACCCAGCAATGCTCAGGAGTTACTGACTCTGCACTCAGAAATTACTCCTGGTGGTGCTTCTTGGGGACCATATGGAATGCCAGAGATTGGTGTGCCCTGCTGCTGTACTGTCTCCAGGTGTGGCCCAAAGCAAACAAATGTGTGTTCGTTAATAATACTACAGATTAGCAGGGTTATAGCTCTGTATCTGCATAGGTGTGCCATCTGAATATCTTAAGTGGAAGGAAGAAATAGATCTCTGCTTTATCATGCAGATAGTGGTTTTTTAAATTTTTTTGGATTTAAACTTTGTAGTCTTAATATTTCTAAGTAGATGCAATGACCCCTGGGAAATGAAATACAGAGAAACCTTACTTCATGGGGCCCACCAGAACCAGTCAAGCAAGCTAGGATACTGGTCTTGACTTCAGTCTTCCAGGAGATGCTACATTATCAAACTTTGGGCATATATGTGCAGTGAGATTGCCTTTGCTTGATCTTGCAGTGTGTGAACTTAAATCTCCCTCCATGAGTGATTTTCTGTGGGGCCTGGAGAACTCTGGCTGGTTGAGGCACATTAAGGCCATCATGGATGCCGGAAGCTTCATTGCAAAGGTATGTGATGAGAGAGGGTAAAGAAAGATAAATGTGGGGCGGAGGCGATAGCCCAGCGGGTAGGGCGTTTGCCTTGCACTCAGCCGGCCTGTGCCAGCCCGGGTTCGATCCCTGGCATCCCATATGGTCCCCCGAGCACCGCCATGAGTGATTCCTGAGTGCAGAGCCAGGAGAAACCCCTGAGCATCACCGGTGTGACCCAAAAAGCAAAAAAAAAAATAAATAAATAAAAATAAAAAATAAAAAAAAATCATTCTCATATGTTCTCTGGGGAAAAAGTTTTCATTCATTAATTTATGTACTTAAAACTAATAAAAGGGGGCGGAGCGATGGCCCAGTGGGTAGGGGCATTTGCCTTGCACGCAGCCGGCCTGTGCCAGCCCGGGTTCGATCCCCGGCATCCCATATGGTCCCCCAAGCACCGCCAGGAGTAATTCCTGAGTGCAGAGCCAGGAGTAACCCCTGAGCATTGCCGGGTGTGACCCAAAAAGCCAAAAAAAAAAAAAAAAAAAAAAGATAAATGAAAGGGCAGATGACTGCTTTGCCCCCTGTGCTAGATAATTCATGTATCCAGCAAATGTTTATGTCGTGCTAGCACTGCTGTGTGCCACGGAGCCAAAGACATCCGAGCAGTCTCTCCCCGCAGAGCTTCCATGCTGTGTGCTAGGTTAAAAAACGAAACAGAAGTTCAGGTAGTAATAAATACTGCAGTCTCTTACCATGTCTTTCAGTTCGTTTCCTACCAGAATACTCTGCTAAACCTTGTATATGTGTTTTAATAGCAAATAGAAATTTTTTCATTAGATTCACTTCTATGATTTTTAACTAATTCTTTAGTTTTGGGGGGCCATACCTGCTAGTGCTCAGGGGCAACTCCTGGCTCTGTACTTGCGGTCACTCTGGTGTTGCTCAGGAGACTTTGTAATGATGGGACTTAAACCCAGGCCTCCTGCGTGCAAAGTATGTACTTAGCATGTTTAGCTCTTTCTCTGACCCTGTATAAATTTTTTATCCCTGGTTTTGGGGGCCACACCTGGTGGCACTCACGCTCAGGACTTCTGGGATTGCACTCAGGAATTACTCCTGGTGGGGTTCTGGGGACCATATAGGGGTCAAACCAGTTAGCTGCATGCACAGCCAGAGCCTTATGCCACCTTCTCCACCCACCCCACTCCCCACGGCTGTAATTCCACAGGTCCATTACTTGGTTATCTTTTTTCAATCTTTAACTTCATACTTTTTTAGAGCTTTTGTGTCTTTTTCATTTTCAGAAATGGTGGGGAGGGGGGGGGGGGGGGGGCGGGGCCGCGGGGGGCGGGGGGGGGGGCTGGGCTCGGGCCCCGGATCCGGCCCGGCCCCCACGCGGGGGGGCGGAGGGGGGGGGAGGGGAGAAAAGAAAGGTGGGGGACAATAGCAGCATTAGAATTTAATGCCATAAAGGGCTTAGTGGTGGGAGATACCTCACGAAAATGTGTCTACACAGGAAGCACATTAAGGATTCATTAAGGTGCCCTGAGCACCAAGGAGAAGCTTTGCTAGCTCTGCCCTGCCTCTGTCCGAACTAGGTGTGGGTGTGAATACCGAATGAGTTGTGGTGTTGAGTTTGGGACTCTTTCTGTAAGGAGAAAGACAAACCTATCCCTGTTTCTCTTTTTTTTTTTTGGGGGCGTGGGGGATGTGGTTGGGCCACCCCAATTCAGGGCTTACTCCTGGCTCTGTACTTAAGGATCAGTCCTGCTGGGGCTCTGAGGACCACATGTGGTAACTAGATTGAACCCAGATCAGGAATGTGCAGGTCAAACGACCTACCTGCTGTAGCTGTGCTGTCTCTGCGACCCAAGCCAAATCTATCTTCTAATGAGAGCTGCTTGCCTTTCATCGCCCTTTTAGGTAGCTCTACTAATCCCGCATATCTATCTATCTATCTATCTATCTATCTATCTATCTATCTATCTATCTATCTATCTATCTATCTATCTATCTATCTATCTATCTATCTATCTATCCATCCATCCATCCATCCATCCATCCATCCATCCATCCATCCATCCATCCATCCACCCCCCCCCCCCCCCCCCCCCCCCCCACCCACCCACCCACCCCACCCACCCCACCCACCCCCTCCCTCCATCCATCCATCCATCCCTCCATCCATCCATCCATCCATCCCTCTGTCTTTCTTTTTCATTGATTTTATTTCTTTTTATTGAATTAGAGAGTTTTAAGATTGCACATGATTGAGTTTCAGTCACACAATGTGCCAACACCCACCCCTCCAAACCTGTGTATTTTAGGCAGTTGCAGATGAAGGAGCGAGTGTGCTTGTTCACTGTTCTGACGGCTGGGACAGAACTGCTCAGGTGTGCTCCGTGGCCCAGCCTCCTTCTGGACCCACACTACCGGACTCTGAAGGGCTTTATGGTGAGTAGCTGATGCAGGAATGGAGAGTGAAGGGGTCCTTCCTTGGGTAGTGATGGGCAGCTAACTCCTCCCCCTCCCACCCAACACGTACACCCCATCAATATTATTTTTCTCCATGGATCAACATGCTTAATTAGGGCAAAGAAGAAATAGGTAGTGAGTAAGAGGTGACCTCCGGTCTGTTGGAACCAGCTCAATTCAACACTATGTAAATATGAATTTTGGGAAAATATAAAAAATAATCCAGTAGTTTATGTAGTGGGTTTTACTCATTGCCTACTCATTCATAAGTATGTTCAAGATTGAGGTAGCATGTGAATATGTAACAGAAAACACTGTTCAGAAAAACAAAATGTACAGTAACAGTTTCTATTTTGTGCACACCAGAAGAATATTCTATTTTCTTTTTTGGGTGACACCCAGCAATGCTCAGGGGTTACTCCTGGCTCTGCACTCAGAAATTAATCCTGGCGGTGCTCGGGGGACCACATGGAATGCTGAGGATCTAACCTGGGTCGGCCGCATGCGAGGCAAATGCTCTTCCCACTGTGCTATGGCTCCGGCCCTATTCTGATCTACGTGTGTGTGTGTGTGTGTGTGTGTGTGTGTGTGTGTGTGTGTGTGTGTGTGTTTTGCTTTTGGGTCACACCCAGCAATGCTCAGGGGTTACTCCTGGCTCTGCACTCAGGAATTACTCCTGGCGGTACTGGGGGACCATATGGGTCAGCCGGTCAGCCGTATGCAAGGCAAACCCTACCCACTGTGCTCTCTCTCTGGCCCCCTGGCCCCTTACTCTTAGTGATGGATTCTCATGCGCATAATTTCAGCACCACACCTAGGAAGCTGCTATCTTTTTCTTAAAGGGGCTTCCAAACGACCAGGAACATTATTAGGAACCTGCCCCTTGATTCATGATTTGTAAAACTGCTTTAGTGGATCCTGAACTCAGCTGCTCCCTTGTTACAGTAACAGAGGAGCCCAAGGAAACTCTCTTTTGCTGGATCTCCTTGATCAGGTACTCTCAGCTGACATGGGATGAGAACGAAGATGCGAGTTTCCTCTCTGGGCCTTTTCTGAAAATGTGTAGTTACTGTGATAGTTTTGCCATGTCCCTGGGCCTCTGTATTTCTACCGTCCTTTTCCACCTTTGACTACATGATTCTGCCCTCTTAGACTTCAGAATAGTCAAGGACAAACATCACCACTCCATACTGATCATTTTTAGGAGAAACTTCTGGCAATTTTGGTGTACTGGATTACTGTTAATTTATTCCCTATTATGTATTCGGGATGAGGGGTGCTCCCAGTTGCTTCTCAGGAGACTCAGGGGCCTCTTTCAGAAAATTTTGGCCAACCTGGGTTAGTGGCTATGTGAGTATATAAGGATGCGTCCTTCTCAGGTCCTTGTGATGCTGGGGATTATTCAGCCACTCCTCTGAATTTAGGGCAGTGCTTTAGGGATTCCAGCGCTTTAGTGTTCTGGGAACCAGGTTGTGCGAGTTATTGAACTGGGATTGTTGCCTTAACCCTGTCTCTTCAGTTCTTTCTATTATTTTAGTTAAAATCTTTCAAAATTTAAAGCATTTGAAATCATAAACCTAGTTTAGCTCAAATTTTAAGGTGGGGCAGACTTCTGGTCCTAAATATCCATTATTTTAGAATTCTTTTAATATGTAATAAGGATAACTAGGAAACATTCTAATTGTTTCTTATAAAACAGATTAGTCTTGTTATTGTACTGCAAGGCAGCATCACATATTACTCAAGAAGCGGATCCTAGGGCTGAGAGAGCTCAGTGAGCTGAGTGCACACTTTGCATGCGAGGGACCTGGGTTTGATCCCTGACACCAGAGACACTCCCTAGCCCCCCATCCCCACATCTCCCCCCCACCCCCACCTCCAGTTACTTACAGGGAGCAGACTTTGAATACAGAGCCAAGAAGAGGCCTCAAGCACCAGTGGGTGTGACCCCACCCCTCTAAACAAACACAAATTATGAAAAATAAAGGTGGGGAAATATGGGTTTTGGAGCAGTAAGAACTAGATTAAGAGGTAACATCCACCACTACTGAGTTGCAAGATTTTAGATATTTAATCTGCTGTAAAATGAGAACAAAGGAGATATCCCACAATAAAATGAGATCGTATATAAGGAAATATGAGTAATGCATGAGAGCATGTATGAAGAAAAATGAGCAGCTTACAGAAAGCTCTGTGGGAATATTTACATTTCCATACATCTGTGGCCTTTATTTTGCTTATGAATGGCCTTCAGCTGTGCCTTGGAGGTGAACTGCACTGGAATAATTGAACATGCATGCAGGTAGTCTGAGGAGAGACGCTTCCATGCCAAGATTTTGGATTCCTTACAATACTATATCGCTCATGTTTTCTATTTTGTATTCATTTGCTGCTATGATATTTATATTCTTTCTTCTGCAGGTATTAATTGAAAAGGACTGGATTTCCTTCGGTCATAAGTTTAATCATAGGTAAGAAATAATTAAAAGACCTATTGTATTGAATATTTTTTTTTTTTGTTTTTTGGGTGACACCCAGCAATGCTCAGGGGTTACTCCTGGCTCTGCACTCAGGAATTACTCCTGGCGGTGCTTGGGGGACCATATGGGATGCCGGGGATCGAACCCAGGCCAGCTCAGGCCGGCACAGGCCGGCCACGTGCAAGGCAAACACCCTACCCGCTGGGCTATCGCTCCAGCCCTTACAATGACTTTTAAACTTGCAGTATTGATGTTCAAATCACACCACCACCACTGAAATGGCCGTAATCCTCCACTCCTTTCCCTTGCCACTTCTGCTCTGACTTTCCTCTTCCACGACCCCCACACCTCCTTCTTCCCACTATTTTGTTGATTTCTTCATTTTGGTTTTGGGAGGGCCCCCGGGGCCCCCACCCAGCAGTACTCAGGGCCCACTCCTAGCTCTGCACTCAGGGATCACTCCAGGTAGGACTCTAGAGATTTTATGACATAGCAGGGATTAAATCCAGATCAGTTTCGTGCAAGGCAAACACCCTCCCCGCTATACTATTGCTCTGGACTCTCCCCCACTATGTTTTGGTGACAGTTTGGGTTTGGTGTCACCATCCGAGCGCTTCAAAATTCCCAACTTATATTGTGTTAGTTCTCATCTTAAAACTCAAATATCACTTTATGCTGTCAATGTTAAATGTCTAAGGAAATTTAAATTCCTGGGAATGAAAAGTGGGCTTGGCCAAAGGTATTCCTGTCATAGGTGAAATCTGTCTCAGATGTCTCTGGGGAGGTCACATATGATAACAGGGTAATACATTACCATATGTAACCTACCAAATCTGGGCTCTAGCATTTGCTGTGTGCTCTTGGCTATCTGTTTTCTCTGAGTGTTCATCTCCTACCTGTGACACGGGCTAGCCTTTCCATCCCATGGAGCTAGATAGCAAAAATCTCTAAAAGGCATATAAAACTAGCCTAGACCCATGATGGCACACACACTTTGGCTTTTGATAAATAGAAGCTACTGTTTTTGGAGCCAGTTCTTTCTTAGTATTGATAACAGTCTAGTCTTCCAGTGCTAAAATTTAAATCAATACAGTATACAAATAATCTTGTTAATTATTTTGAAATGTATTTTTGATTCCTTCAGTGTTTTATTAAAATAAAATTTAAGTTTATGGAAATATCACCACCAGCAAACATTTAAAAATATTCTTTGCCTCAAGCAGTGATTCTGTGGTTTTCCAGAATTCTGTTATAATTAAGGGCCTTTTTAAGAGCACATTGTTATTTTCAGTTTGGGGATTTTAAGGTCTCTCTGCTAGGTTAGGGTCTTTGAGATACGGAAACATGAATAGAAGGAATTTGGATATAATGCCTAGCTGGTTAATTTAACTGTGCAGTCTTCTTTTATTCAAGATACACTGACTTATTAGTTTCATAAGACAGTATAATTTTATTAGCCAACATTGCAGGATGATTAAGTCTGGTTAACATCTAGAACCAGCCAGTTTTCATTTAAAAATAAATATAAATGTGAGAAAGGACTTTCTGATAGTCATAGAAAACAACAAAAACAAGATGTGGGAAATACCACATGAGGATGTATGAGTATGTGGATCTAAACATTAAGACAAGTGTTAATTTTGCTCTAGAAATAAACATCCCTAGAAACTTGGAGAACCATTAGTTTTTCAAGTTTTCTTCTTCATTCTTTCTCAAGAAAATATTGCAAAAGTGAAGCTATAATAGTTTTCAGATAAAACTGGTTGTTTACACGGACCTTCCTGCTTTCTCACTAGCCACTAATTAAAGGGTGGTAATATTTCATCATTTTTGGTATACTTTTAGAATCTGAATTAAAGGATAATCTTTGTCCATGAAATATTTTGAATTTTAGTTGTAGCTACTTACATTTTCTTCTATACCTATGTCAATAGGTCTTTTCTTCATCTACATCTTCTTAGTTTTTTTGAAATTAGAATTTAAGAAGTTATTTTCCCACTGTGCATCCCTATCTGTGTTTATAAGATTTATTGATTTAGGGTTGCTTTTGTGATTGCTTTTGCATTTATAGTTTTCTAATTCAAAATCCAAAGTCTCAAATACTTCATTTTATAGATATGGAAATCTAGATGGTGATCCAAAAGAGATCTCTCCAGTTATCGACCAGTTCATTGAGTGTGTATGGCAGTTAATGGAACAGTTTCCCTGTGCCTTTGAGTTCAACGAGAGATTTCTAATTCACATTCAACATCACATTTGTTCCTGCCAGTTTGGAAACTTCCTGTGTAACAGCCAAAAGGAGAGACAAGAACTCAAGTAAGTTTTCTACTTCATTTTCTCAAATGATTTTGGTGGTGGGGTCGGAGTGATAGCACAGTGGGTAGGGCATTTGTCTTGCACGAGGCTGACCCGGGTTCGATCCCCGCATCCCATATGTCCCCCAAGCACTGCCAGGAGTAATTCCTGAGTGCAGTGTCAGAAGTAAGCCCTGAGTGTCGCCGGGTGTAACCCAAAAGAAAAAGGAAAAAAAAAAAAGTGATTTTGGTGACTGAGATTTTCAGATGCCTTTCATAATTTGGAAGACTGTTTCGGTCATAAATCTATATAGACAAATTAAAGTTCCTTTATTTTTTCCTGGCAACATTTCATAAATGATTTAATATTGTCAACTGACAAAGGAAATAGTCTCCATTGCCCCAGTTTCTGCCTAATGTCCAGAGATAGGTTGATAGATGTAACACTAATCTATCACTATAACTATAGGTTGATAGATATAACACTAATCTATCACTATAACACTAATATTTAAAGGAAATTTTCTTGAATTAAAGTGATTTTTGTATATTAAAGAAATATCAGATACTTTTGGTGACTATCCTGTCATAAGATTTACAGATATAACTGAAAAGAGCAAGTTTGAAAGTCAAGTTACTCTCTACATAGAGCTAAACTCTACCGTTTTTTATCTAGAAGGAAAAAGTAGATGAAATGTGGATTTTAAAGTAACCCCCTTAAGAATCCAGAGTAGTACAGTGGACAGGTGCTTACATTGCACGTGGCCAACCTGAATTTAGTCTCTGGCATTTTATGTGATCCCCTGAGCCTGCCGGGAGTGATCTCTGAGCAGAGCCGGAAATCAGTCCTGAGCACTACCCAATATGGCCCAGAAAACCTAACAATAATAATGATGATGATGATGATACCTAATAGCATTGATTTATGAACTGGAAATCAGTGAAAATATAAAATTTTGTTTGTTTTTGGGGGTACATCCAGCGGTGCTGAGGGGTTACTCCCAGCTCTGCACTCAGAAATTGCTTGTGTTGGTGCTCAGGAGACCATATGGGTTTGATACTGGGGATCAAACCTGGGTCATCTATTACCAGTGTTTTACTAAGTGTGGGAAATGGTAATGGCAGATTAAAACTCACCATTGAATATACACAAAGAGACTTAAGTGATAAACTTTAAATATCTGCAGGGCTAGCCACAATGTGTAAAATAAGAGGGAGAGAGATGCAGAGACAGAGAGAGAGAGAAAGAGAGAGGAAACTGGGGGTACCTGCTATTAAGGCAGCATGGGGGTGGGGGGGAGGGGTGGGGGGTACATTGGTGGTGGAAATGGGGCACTGGTGGAGGGATGGGTGCTGGTATACTGTATTACCAAGAACCAATTATGAACACCTTTGTAATTGTATGTTTCACAGTGGTATAATAAAAAATTAAAAAAAAAAAC
>JAJIBD010010801.1:0-50262 GCA_021461705.1 Cryptotis parvus | reverse complement strand
AGTTACTCATAACACAATGTGACCACATATTTGTGAAATGAAATCAGAATTAATGATATTTTGAGCTTTCTTTTATAATACATGAATAGGACTAGGTGTTTACATTTCCAATCATAGGCACTAGAAATTTTTATTCTCCGTTTATAATAATTTCTCAGAAATAAAAATTGAGTCTATTTTATATCCTTTATCTAGAATTGACCATTGTCATTACTGTATCATATTTATACCATCTTAAGTTATTTTTTTGCTATGGCATTATGTTTATTTTGTGGTTTGGGGGCCACACCTGACAATTTTCAGAGGTTATTCTTGGCTCTGCACTCAGGAATTACTGCTGGTGGTGTTCAGGGGACAATATGGGCTGACAGGAATCAAACATGGATCAGCAGTGTGCAAGGCAAATACTCAGTCTGCTGTACTATCTCTCTGACCTGCTATGGTATTTTAACGTAAATTGCAAATAGCATTAACCTTGGTCCTAATATTTTGATTATATGTTTCAATTTCAGGAAAATTTAAAATCCAAAATTTCTTAAATTAACTAGTGAATTCAAATTTCTATTCTAATTGTCTTACACTTAGAAAGTGAAGAAAATTTGACCCAACTTATATATTAATTTTTTCACTGAAAAGTAGACCAAAGTTTGACCATTTTTAATTCTTCTTTGGGGAGGGGAGAGTAATGAAGGGAGAGGGCGGTGATGTTTAGGCCACATCCAGCAATGCCCTGGCCTTACTTCTAGCTCTGAGCTCAAGGATCACTCCTAATGGTGCTGGCAAATATTGTTCCTGGGGTCCAAACAGGGGTAACCACATGCAAGGCAAATGCGTTAATCACTATGCCACCTCTCCAACCCTACTACACTTATTTCATTCTAGATTATTTATGTGGAGAAACATCTCCCCCCAAAGTCTTTCCTTTTAAGATATTTCTCATCTACATGTTTTACATGACTCACATCTTCCCAGATGTTAATTTTGCATACAGAACATTTATTCTTTTGTAACTCATGCAGTTTTTAAGTGATTCATATGTGTCTGCCTATGCCCATCTTATTCCCTCTGCTTCCTCCTCTACGTATCTAATTCTACTATTTTTGGGTTGATCTGGAGCAATACTGGTCATGTTCAGGGCTTACTCCCATCTATAAGTTCAGGGATCACTCCTGGCAGGCTTTGAGCATCATGTGGGAATGCCAGGAATCAAACCCAAGTTGGCCACGTGCAAGGAAAGTCCCTATATGCTATACTATCCCTCCAATCCCTAATTCCACCTCTTTAATTTTTAAATGAGATTATTATTTCTCAATAATTCTCTTATAATCCTTCCCCAATAAATTTTCCCCACTGTTTTACTGTTGTGATATCTCTACATTTAAACTTCACGCACTATCTGAAAGGAGTCTAATTTCCTTACTTCGCCATTGATGAAGTAAGGGAAAAGCTTTATGGATCAAAGAGCCTAGCCAATTAATCAAAGGGGAAAGGATACTGTCAGAATGCTGAGACACCCATTCCTTCAAAATTGTTTATTTCCTCAAAATAAATAATTATTGGGCCACTGACCCTTGAGGTATTGCAGGTGTGGCTGTGATGCCTGGCTACATTGGCAGGTGGCAGATAGGGAGATAGGATTGACTACACCCCCCAGGGCTCTGCCCCATGGGCCCTGGATGGTGACTTGTCTGACATAGGAAAAGACTGGGTCCCCTGGGATGGATTCAGAGCCACAGTAGAGCCTGGCAAGCTACCATGGTGTGTTTGACATACCAAAAACAGTAACAATGGAGATGAACTGGACAAGGGAACAGACCAGACCCACAGCTGCACTGCCCGGCCCACATGGAGCAGCCCATGGAATCTCTGAGAAATCACCTGGTCCCCAGCCGAGACCAACATAACTCCTAGGGTAAAGCAGTCATGTGGGGGAAACCATGTTTGCTGGAATTGGAGCGAGGATTTGGGCACCTCCCTCTCCATGCTGGTGGGCATGGCTATAGGCTCACAGCCTCTACAACCAGATGAAGCAGACAAGGTACAGACCAGATGCACAGCTGTGCAGTGCACAGCTGCGCAATAGGCTTAGATAACAATGTAGGCTAGGACCAGGTCCTTCCCAGGATTTTTCACATCTGTACACCATAATGATCATTGTAGTTGTAACAAACTGGGGAGGTTGATGGGGAATGAGGAACTATAATTTCACACTAGAACTTACTACTGAATATACTCATAGATGCTTGCATAATAAACTGCAAGGCAAGTCACAAAGGGTAAGAGAAGAGAGAGAGAGAAATGCAGAGACAGAAACAGAGATAGAAAGAGAAAGATAAGGTGCCTGCTATAGGGGCAGGCTGGGGTTGGGTGGGAGGGAGCGTTGGGACATTGGTGGTGGGGAGTGGGGCACTGGTGGAGGGCTGGGTGCTGGAACATTGTATGACAGAGACCCAATTGTGAACATCCCTGTAATCGTGTATCTCATGGTGGTATAATCACTTGATCACTTGAATCCCGTTATTCATCGATTTGCTCGGCGGGCGCCAGTAACATTTCCATTGGACCCTATCACGTGCCAATGTAGCCCAATGGCATCTGGTTGATTCAGGAATATGAAGAGCCTCAAACTGTTCCTTCAGGGTCTTTACAAGGAAGTCTGACCATCTTGTAGGTGGGCAGCCACATGATCTTTTGACATCCCTTGGGATCCAGTCAGTAATGGCTCTAGTCCAGCGGTCATCTCCAAATCGCATTACATGTCCAGCCCATCTGATTTTGAAGCCTTGGCAAACGAGACAGTGTCCCTGATTCTGGAATAGCGACGGAGGTCAGAACTCCGGATACCTTCTCTCACTTGAGTGAGGCGTGATATTCCAGGCATAGCTCTTTCGATTCCTCTCTGGGGAGACCCGAATAGCATTCTCATCCTGCTTTTGTAGGGCCCAGGTCTCTGAGGCGTATGTTAATGCAGGGAGAATGGTGGAGTCAAAGAGATGTGCCAGGAGCCAGAGGTTCTTTGTCCTTTTAGCTATTTCTTCGATCCCTTTGAAGGCATTCCATGCCTCTCTCTTCCTCCTGTGCAGCTCAGGTTTTAGGTCACTCATCATGTTGACTTCTCGACCTAGGTACACATAACTGCTGCATTCAGAGATGTCTGTTCCATTGAGAGTGAATGGGGCCTCTGGAACTAGTTCATTTTTCATAAACATGGTTTTCTTTAGATTCAGCTGTAGACCTATCTTTCCACATTCTCGGTTGAAGTCAGCCAGCATTTGTGCCACTTGACTAATGTTTGGTGTTATTAGAATGTCAGCCGAGCGGGAGGTGATGTGTTGCCGACCATCTATCTTCACTCCCATTCCTTCCCATTCTAATTGTCGCATGATGTTCTCGAGGGTGGCGCTGAAGAGTTTTGGTGAAATGGTACTTATTAAATAAATGGTACTTATTAAATAAATGGTATTTATTTTTACTTCAGAAAAAATAAATAAATAAATATCAATTAAAAAATCACATAGTGTCCATAAAACACTATCTCAAAAGAACATGTGCACAACATTATTCATTGCTGTACTCAGTACAATAGCAAAGATATGGAATCACCCTAGGTGTTCAAAGACAGATGAATGAATTATGAAGATATTATATATATAAACATTATTATTAAGGTGTGGTATATATAAACAATGGAATACTATGCAGCTCAAGGAATGATGAATTTGTGCAATTTTCAACCAAATTGGAACTGGAAGATATTATGTTGAGTGAAGTAAGCCAGAAGAAAGACAAGCAGGATCCTCTCACTTATCTGTGGTATGTAAATCACAGTTAAGTCTACATGAGGAAATGTATTGAGGTAGAAGAGGGGATGCCAAAATCACCCTTGAACCCAGTGTTTAGAGAGGGAGAGAGATCAAAAGAAGATCAAAGAAAAAACTAGAGAGCTAGAAGTAATGGGCGAACAGGCACCAGGGATTCAGTTATACAGATGACCTGAGTAAGTGGTATAGCCATATATCCAAAGCACAGACTCAACGAAACTGAAAACATGAGCTATAAGTTGCAACCACTAAAGATTTGTGATGTGCCTGTAAGTTGACAGGTGGGGATGGAGTGGGGGTTGCTGTGGGGGAGGGAATATGGGATCACTGGTGGAGTGAAGTTGGACTGGTGGTGTGACTGGTGTTGAAACATTATATGCCTAAAACTCAGTTATCAATAACTTTGTAAATCATGGTTATTGATAATTATTTTTCTTTAATTTAAAAAAAGTTACATGTTCAGAAAAAAAATCTTTGAAGACCACCTGTAAAATAAATGCCTTTTTTAGGCAAAACCATTGACTTCATGAAAAGTGAATTCAAATGCAAATAATTTTTAATTTCTCTTTAAGAACAACTTCAATATCATGCAAGTAAGATCAAAAAAAACCTCCATATGAAAACAACATATAATTTGGAACCAATTAAAGTAGTTTCAAATTGTTCAAACTATTTGGGAGTGGAAAGTTATTGATTAACTATAAACTTAATGAAACATACATGAAAAATCTAGGTTCATAAGTAATAGAATTGAAATGATATCTTCAAAACAGTATGGAAAGGGAGGCTAAAATGAGTTGGATAGGGATCAGTGGGACAGCACAGCTGGTAGTGAGTTTGCCTTGCATGCAGTCGACCTGGGTTCAATACCCGGCATCCCATAGGACCTCTTGAGCACCACCAGGAGTAATTCCTGAGTGCAAAGCCAGGAGTAACCCCTGAGCATTACCGGATGTGACCCAAAAGCGATAGGTAGGTAGGTAGGTAGGTAGGTAGAGATAGACAGATAGATAGATAGATAGATAGATGGAGATAGATAGATAGATAGACAGATAGATAGATAGATAGGCAGGGCAGGCAGGTAGGCAGGTAGGTAGGCAGGTAGGCAGGCAGGTAGGTAGGTAGGTAGGTAGATAGATAGATAGATAGATAGATAGAGTAGATAGATAGATAGATAGATAGATAGATAGATAGATAGATAGATAGATAGATAGATAGATAGATAGATAGATAGATAGATAGATAGATAGATAGATAGATAGATAGATAGATAGATAGATAGATGATAGATAGATAGATAGATAGATAAAATAGAGTGGGATAGTCAATCAATTCTAAATAAATGCAAGGAGAGCTTGATGGTAAGCATAAATAACACAAAAAGAAGAGCTGGTAAAATGAAAACCCAAATAAGATTGTAAAATTCAATGTAAATAATGAATAGTAGAAATCCTAGTTAAAAGCGTTTATTCAAACTCTTCAGCTAATAGACATTAATCAAAATGGATAATTTAAGTTTTCACCTGTGTTGTTTATATGGTAAATGTATATAAAAATTTTTTTTAATAAGGAAAGATAATAGAGTTGCTATCTATAGGCTACATAATGCTATTTAATTTTGCAAGACGGAAATTGTTCTGGTGGTTTGTTCCACAGAAGAGTATGCAACACTATTGAATGATATACTTAAAAATGGTAAGGATGGTAAATTTATTGGTATGTGTATTTTCCACAACAAAAGCAATTTTTTTCAAACATGGCAAGGCAAATAACTACCAACTGGAAAATACTAATTAAAAATGAATTATTAAATATTATTTTTTGATATAATAAATTTACATGAAATGCTAAACAAAAAATCTAGAATTAAGTTTTGCTTCATATTGATATCAATATACAAGTTAATACAGAATTTAAAAAATTGTGTACACTAAATAAAATATTTTCAAAACTGAAAAGATTCATTATCATAAAGAGATTTTAAGATTATATACTTCCAAGAGGAATGAGTGGAGCAACTGACAAATTATCATGGATACAGAATACACAAACTCTATAACCAATAAATTAATCTACTGGAGAAGATAAAATGTTCTTCTGAAGACATATTGAAATTAAAGTTTGAAGACCTAATGAAATTTTTTCATTTGAGGACCTTAAAAGTTGAGTTTGAATTATTTTAAAGGAAATCGAAAACCACATAGAACATTTATCAAAATTAACCACAATTAAAATATCCCTTAATTTTTAAGATATTTTAAAATATTTGTATCATGAAGACCAGATATTCTAATCATATCATTTATAACTAAGAAATAAATCACATTTTAATATTCAGATACTTCAGTGATCAGAGGTGACTACAAGAGTATGCCACCCACATGGCAGAGCCTGGCAAGCTACCCATGTCGTATTTGATATGCCAAATACCAGTAACAATTACATACCTCATTCCCATTACCTGGCGGAATGGTTTGAGGCTCTTTATGTTCCTGGAGCAAGCAGATGCCCTTGGGCTCTACTAGCATGAGACAGGACATATGGAGGATGTTACTGGTGCCTGTTTGAGCAAATCCATGATGAAAGGGACAGTGATACAGACAGTGATACTTCAGTGAAGCAAAAATAAAACTATACATTTCACTATGGGACAAAATTTTAAGGGCACTTCTACCACATTCAGTATGGAGAATTTTAGGAGTTTAATAAATCATCTTCTTTTCCCACTTCAATTGACCTATTTTAGAAAGTCTGTAGGAGTTGGGCAGATGGAAATAAAATCTTCATTTTATTAAGTGTTTTTTTTTTGCAGAACATGACTTAAGTGTGGCACTCATATTTTCTTCCCTAAAATTTACTTTCTACCAAAAATTTCTATCCATAGCACAAGGATAGGGTGTGTGTGCTCTCTGCAGACAGGCAGATTCAAAACAGAGGCATGAGGTAGTTTGTCAGGTATGTACAATTAACCCGCTGCTATTCTGGAACAGAAAATGAGACAAATACTCCATCCACAGCAGATAAATACTAGTGGGTTAAGGAGATGAAAAGCACTTAGTTCTGCTATGCACACACTCAAGTGGAAACATAGAAACACTAGTAAGCAGTTCCCCTAAAACTGAATGGGAAGGAAATGAGCAATGCTAGTGTTGGGATGGGACAACACCTTTACCTCCCTTCCTGGGGCTGAGCTGTGATGTTGAGTTCACACTGCACTTTAGCTTTAAGGACAAGAACAATCTGCTCCTCAATCGTAATGGTGCCATCAGAATCCATCTGTAGGGATGAACAAAACAGAGAAACCACTGCCATTGTCTTTTTTTTCTTAAACTATTATACATGCTTTCAGAATTTTACCTTTGAATATAATTGAAAATTAAAGTTTTGACACCAAGCTTTGTGAAACTTTCCTTTAAATTAAATTCTATATACATCAGTGTATAAGGTTGTATAATTCACATAATTATATTTTTTACCTTAATCTAAGGGGAAAAAAATCAGACTTCTTCATCAAGATCCTGAACAAATGGTTTGAGGCTCTTTGTATTCCTGAGGTAGCCAGATGCCATTGGGCTACACCGGCACGTGATAGGGTCAAATGGAAATAATACTGGTGCCCGCTCAAGCAAATCGATGAATAACAGGATGTCAAGTGATCAATCTAAGGAAAAAGTTCCTACCAGAATTTTTCTGATCTAACTAGCTAATTTTATGATGTAATGAAAAATAACAAAAAATTTTTCTGAGTTATTATAAAGGCTCAATATTTTATTGTCTTTTGATATGTCGGTTTTAACATATAAAAAGAAAATAAACATATAGAAAAGAAAACTGTATTTGATTTTACTAGTTTACAATTACCAGTGTAACTCTGGAGAAATCACTCAGGATCTTTAGACTTTTCTTTGTCTATGAAACAAAATGGCCGTTCAAAAAGGCTTTTTATCACTTCTGCCACCTTTGTTCAACTTTACTGAGATATCATTGGCACACAAATATGGAAGCTTAATGTGTATAGTGGTATAATTTGAGGCACATATATTGTGAAATTATTACCACAATAGGATTATTATCACAATTATTATCACCTTCATCTCATCACATTATAATCCTTCTTTCTGAATAGTGATAGCATTCAAGAGCCTATTCACAGCAGCTTTCAAGTATATAATAAAGTGGCACTAATAAGGAACCACCAGGTTGTTCAATACATCCAAGAACTTACTCATCTAATAGTTATAAGATTTTGATTCTTTGACCACCATCTCCCTATTTCTTGCACACTAGCAACCTTCATTCAATTCTCTATTTCTAGAGAGTTTGCTTTTATAGCAAGAATTGAGAGCCAACCTACTACCAAGAGTATCTCACTCACAAGGCAGAGCTAGCAAGCTACCCATGTTGTATTTGAAATGCCAAAAACAGTAATGATGATGATGATGATGATGATGGTGATGATGATGATGATGATAAATCTCATTTCCATGACCTGAACGACTGGTTTGAGGCTCTTTGTGTTCCTGGAGCGAGCAGATGTCCTTGGGCTACACTAGCACGCTACAAGTATGGAGACGTCACAGGTGCCTGCTTGAGCAAATCAATGAACAACGGGAAGACAAGTGATACAAGTGACAAGTGATTGCTTTTATAGATTCCACATATTTATGAGAAAACACTATTGGGGGTCACACCAGCGATGCTCAGGGGTTACTCCTTTTCATTCAGGAATTACTCCTGGCAGTGCTCAGGGCACCATATGGGATGCCAGGGATTGAACCCGGGTCAGCCACATGCAAAGCAAGCACCCTACCCGCTGTGCTTTCGCTCTGGCCCCAAACACACTATTTCTTTCTGACATTTCACTTATAATTTCTTCAGGTCCATCCATTTCACAAAAGACAGGATTTCCTTCTTCAAGCATTGAATTCTAATTGTTTTTGTTGAATCACATAAAATCCAGCACCATTTATTTCAGAAAAAAGTCAAGCTATTTCTTTTACCCCTCCACCTTTCACTCCTGTTCCTACCTTCTGACCTTTGGGTAATGATACTTATTTTTATAATGTCCACTTTTAACTTTATGTTTCTCTTTATAAGTTTTACAACTTATTGAACACATGCTTGAAATCATCCAGCACTTGTCCTTTTCTTCTGACTTATTTCACTCCACATAATCTTTTAGTTATTTCTATTTTTGCTATCAGGAGCCAAATGCTATCTATTACAAACTGAATATATTCCATTGTGTATGCATAACAAATTTTCTTTATCTAGTCATATATTAATATGCCTTGGTTGTTTCCATATTTTAACTATAATAAATTACACTAAAATAAACATTGACATAGATGTACCTTTTATGTCAGTGTTTTCGTAGTCCTTAAACAGGTTACAGATAAAGATTACATATTAAGTATTAACAAATAAGAATTCTACTTTCATCTTCTTACTTTGCTTCTCTGTGTTTGGAGTCACACTAGTGGTACTCAGAAATCACTCCTGGTAGGGAGCCAAAAAGATTGTACAGGGAGTAGGGTACTTGCTTAGCATGCAGCCACCTGGGTTCAAATCCCAGAATCCCATATGGTTCTCTGAGCCGTTCCAGGAGTGATTCCCTAGTGCATAGCAAGGGAGAAACTTCTGTATATCACCAGATGTGACCCAAAAAAAAGGAAGGAATGGAAGAAGTATTCAAGGGATCATATGGAGGTCTGAGTAGGCTGTGTGGAAGGCAAATGCCCTACTGCCTTATTACTTTTCTAGTCCCACTTTCAATATCAAAAGTTCACTTTGGAGATGATTAAATGCTTAATTTTTTGTTTATCTGTAAACTTTTATCTCTTTTTATTTCAAATGTTAATCTGACAGGTTTTTTGTTAAAAAGTCTTTGTTTTCAGTACTGTGAATGCTTTGTGGCTTTTACATCATTTTCCATGAGCACTCTACTGTAGTCTCATACAAGTTCCTTTTATTCCATAGAAATTTGTCCTACTCTTAATTTTCATGACTCCAAAAACATGAGGAACAAAAGCAAAAACAAGTTAGACTATAGAAAACTAGAAAACATTTGCCCTTTAAATAAACAACAAAATTAAAAGAATAAAAAAGCTATCTGAAAATCACAAAAGCTAATTGATCTTGGTATCAAAACTGAGTATTACTCATTAAAACTATGAGATACTATTTTATGTCATATGTTTAGTATACCTGGGCTGATCTAGAGGGCCCAGGCATGCTGATCTAGAGAATTACAGACATGGGGCAGAGCTGCTACTTGCTCTCCCTGTGCCCAGCCGCTCACGAGGTGCCCGGAAGGGATGGTGGGTTCTAGCCCTAGCCAGCCATCCCAACAGAGCCGCACAACAAGCCAGATGACACCCCTCCCACTCCATCAGGCAGCCCTTTTCCACATCCGGACTTCCCTATCATCAGAACTCCACCCAGTGACAGCCTATCACAGCCTGTCTCATCGAGTTCCACCCTGCAGCAGTTTTTTTTTTTCAATCCGGCCCAGGTATGCTGATCTAGAGACTTACAGACATGGGGCAGAGCTGCTCCTTTGTCTCTCCCTGTGCCCAGCCGCTCACGAGGCACCCGGGAGGGATGGCGGGTTCTAGCCCTAGCCTGCCACCCCAAAAGAGCCGCACAACAAGCCAGATGACCCCCCACTCCATCGGGCTGCCATTTTCCACATCCGGACCTCCCTCTCGTCAGAACTCCACCCAGCAACAGCCTATCACAGCCCGTCTCATGCAGCCTCAGGCGGCCCAAGGTTCATCTCTAAATGCTATATTTAGAGGTGACTACAAGGGTATGCCACGTGCATGGCAAGCCTGGCAAGCTTTCCTGTTTTATTTGATATGCCAAATACCAGTAACAATTATATTAGTTCATTCCCATGACCAAATATAATGGTTTGAGGCTCTTTATGTTCCTGGAGTGAGCAGATGCCCTTGGGCTCTACTAGCATGAGACAGGACATATGGAGATGTTACTGGTGCCCGCTCTAGCAAATAGATGATCAACGGGAGGATAGTGATAGGATAGTGATGTTTAGTATGAAGTGAAGCTCTTTCACATCATACTTGGACATACAGTCCTGAAATATTCTAAATAATAATCATGCCCACATTTATTTTATTGACATTTACAATATAAAAGTGTAATTGAAAATGAATTTTGGGGTTTGGAAAATGATTAGAATTTTCAGATTCTTAGCTATATTAAAAGTGAGTTATAAAGGGCTGGAGCGATAGCCCAGCAGGTAGGGTGTTTGCCTTGCACGCGGCTGGTCCATGCTGGCCTGGGTTCGATCCCCGGCATCCCATATGGTCCCCCAGCACCGCCAGGAGTGATTCCTGAGTGCAGAGCCAGGGTGTTTGCCTTGCATGCTCCTAACCCAGGTTCAATCCCAGGCATCCCATATGGTCCCCCAAGTATAGACAGGAGTAATTCTTGAGTACAGAACCAGTAGTAACCCCTGGAGTTACTCCTCGTCCAAATGTGGTCCAAAAAAAAGCTAAAGAAGAAGAAGAAGAGAAGAAGAAGGAGGAGGAAGAGGAGAAGGAGGAGGAAGAGGAAGAAGCAGAAGAAGAAGAAGAAGAAGAGAGGAGGAAGGAGGAAGGAGGAGGAGAAGGAGAAGAAGAGGAAGAAGAAGAGGAGGAAATAGAAGAAGAAGAAGAAGAAGAAGAAGAAAGAAGAAGAAGAAGAAGAGAGGAGGAGGAGGAGGAAATAGAAGAAGAAGAAGAAGAAGAAGAAGAAGAAGAAGAAGAAGAATAGGAAGAAGAAGAGGAAGAAATAGAAGAAGAAGAAGAAGAAGAAGAAGAAGAAAGAAGAAGAAGAAGAAAAGAAGAAATAGAAGAAGAAATAGAAGAAGAAGAAAAAGAAGAAGAAGAAGAAGACGAGGAAGTAGGAAGAAGAGGAAGAAGCAGAAGAGGAAGAATAGGAAGAAGAAGAAGAAAAGGAAGAAGAAGAGGAAGAATAGGAAAAGAGGAAGAAGAAGAAGAGGAAGAAGAGGAAGAAGAAAAGGATGAGGAAGAAGAAGAAATATACATATATATTTATGTCAATATACATGCATTTTAATGTATGTAAAACTATTATATAACTCATTACTTATGTTTCATACCTTTCCTATTGTGAGTATCTCATTCCTGCTGCTTTATGTTAATTGAATCCATTGCTTTGTACTTTTTCAGAATTATTCCATTACAAGTAACCATAATAAGATTGCTAGAAATTGGGTCTGACTCCACAACATTACAAAATTATTACGTAACCATTTGGATGTATCTGAGAAATAATATATATACCTAGGCATGCTAATTGCTGGCACAGAGAGACTGAATTTACTTGCACATAATCTCTGAGGTGTCCTGTTGATCTCCATAATGAGAGCATTAGGGGAGACGTTCCAGAGGCAGAAGCCAGAATGTGGATCATGAGTGCTGTAGTAGTTATCAGTGAGACATGAGTATATTGGGTAATGCCTCTGACCCAGTTTCTCACTTATAATGTGCCAACAAGTGAACAATTAAAATGCTTATCTCAGAAAGTCATTATGAGAACAAATGATGCAGCAATTACTTAGATAATGAGCTTAGTGTGGTATTGGCACTTGATAAGTAAATAAATATAGCTGGTTGTCATTAATGTTCACTAGAGTGATTCTTCACACTGGAGGGTCAGGAGAGCTCATCTTCTTAATACACAAATACTTTCAAGCTCAAATGATCAGGTTCCCTTTCTCAAGGTGGTTTTATGTAAGAGCAAAATGCCCAGGGCAATGCTAATATTTTGCTCAAGAGAAATAAGTCATCTAGAACACAACACTGCCTAGTGGCATCCACCCATGTCTGGTACAGTGTGGAAGGTCTGGACTTCCCTTCAACACAGCACAAGCTTCCAGAAAAGTCTTGGATTTGTGACCACTCCATTATACAGAGAGAGAGAGTCACATTGGTCCACAGTCACAGAACCTAAAGAAGGTGACTGAATCACAAGGAATCCTGTGCGTTCTGAAGCCCAGCAATTACTGATGTTGTTTCTGGATAATTTTGCAGGGAGACAGCCATGGAGTGTACAAGTAAGACCATTCTTCCAGAAGAATGGTGCTTGCTCTATTGGTCAGTAGGTGGGGAGGTTGATGGTCAACCTCCAGTTAAGTACTTCAAAGTATAAACTTTGGAGCCAAGATTTTGGCCTTAGTCTAAGACTGAACCAGTGGAAGTACTAGGACCCAGTCAAGTGGGAGACCTTTGCATCAGACCTCTCCATGGACTTGAACAAGACTTCATTGGTTTATACCTGACTTCCAAGCCTGCTTCCTCATACATTTATCTTTCACAAGAATTATTCCCAAAGTAACACACCAAATGTACTTCAAACTGCATTTTAGAGTCTGTTTCCCAGGAGTCCACAGACACAAAGAAAAGACAACAGATATCTGTACCATGATCTTCATTACTGTGGCATAACAAGATTTCAGAAAATGCATGGCTGAGCTCAAATCTAATGCATGAATGTGGGGTTCTGAACCATGCAGTGAGGCAAAAAGTTGATCTCTTAATCAAACCAAAACCACAAAGACCTATAAAACAATTGAAGCATTCCGATCTTTATTATCTATTTTATTATGTGAGTTCTTGTCTAGCATCTTTTTTTTATTAAATCACCATAAGACAGATCATTACAAAACTGCTCATATGTTCCAAAACCCGTGCTCCATAAGTGCACATTTCCCAGCACCAATGTCCACAATTTCCACAGTTTCCTTCCCACCCACCTTACCTGCCTTTATGGCAGTCACTTTTCTTCTCTCTCTCTGCCCCACCTCCTTTGACACATTGTGGTTTGCAATACAGACACTAAGGGGTTATCATGTATATCCCTTGACCTATTTTCAATTCATAGTTCTAGTCTAGTGTTACCATTTCTATCTATTATTGTTAAACTGGTCTCTTCTCTATCTTACCTACCCTCTGTCTTCACACACTCATGATAAATTTCAACCTTTGACAAGTCCTCCTGGAACCTGTTTGCCCTGGCTTTGAATATTATTCTCATATTACTCTTTTAATGCCCAGAAATGAATGCAGTCATTCTGTATCTGTTCGCTAATTCTAACTTATTTCATTCAGTATGGTACTCTCCATGTCCATCCATTTATGGGCATGTTTCATGACTTCATTTTTCCTAACAGCTGCATAGTATTCCATTGTGTAGACATACCATAGTTTCTTTTCCATTCATCTGTTCTCAGGCACTCAGATTGTTTCCAGATTCTGGCTATTGTTAATAGTGCTGTGATGAACATAGAAGTGTTCTGCTGTGTTTCTGCAGTTTGTGATCTAATTTATGTGTTTTGATTTTGGAGCCTCACCTGGTAATTCCAGGCACTCCCCTGACTCTGGGCTCATGAGCTACTAACAGGGGTCCTCAGGGGAACCTGTGTGCCAGAAATCAAACTGAGATTCATGTCTGCAAGCCAAGGGCCTTAACCCTGTCCTAGCTCCTTGGCCCAATACTTTAAGGTACTAAATATTTACTCTACATAAGCTAATCCTGCCTCAATGTGTTCCATTTGTTCTTCTATTAGTTTATATTGTCAATTTTAATATATGTATTAGCTGAGCATGAAATAAAGGTAAAGACCAGAGTTATCAATGTAGCCATCTAAATTAATTCCATTAGTTTAAGATTCAAAGTTTGTTTAAAGCATTAGAGCATAATATATTTTTCAAAGTATCCTTTTATACAAGTCTTTAGAATTATAAATGAAAGTTAGTTTAAAGCACTGGGCTCAACCAGAGGCAATTTAACTTCCCAAATGACTGTAAAATCCAGAGATTTCCCCCCCCCCCCCCAGTCAACACATCTGCGAAGAGCAAGAGAGTGTTACTAACATCTAGATAATGAAAATAGGTCAGGGATGCTACTAAATATCCTACAATGTACAAAACAGCCCCCACAACAAAGAATTGTGTGGCCCTAAATGTTACAAGAGTCAAGGTTGAAAAAAAGCTTGCTTTATGAGGTATGGGTGCTGGAACACTGTATGACCGAAACCCAATTATTAACACCTTTGTAATTGTTTATCTCAAGGCAGTATAATAAAAATTTTTAAGAAATAAAGAAGGAAGGAGGGGAGGGATGGAGAGAAAGAAAGAAGAAAGAAAGAAAGAAAGAAAGAAAGAAAGAAAGAAAGAAAGAAAGAAAGAAAGAAAGAAAGAAAGAAAGAAAAAGAAAGAAAGAAAGAAAGAAAGAAAGAAAGAAAGAAAGAAAGAAAGAAAGAAAGAAAGAAGCTTGTTTTAAAATCATAGTGTTCAATGTCGTGATTTCTTATTAATTTAAATTAATAACAACAGTCTGCCTACAATCCCATAGTAATTTTTATTGATTGTATTAAATAATATAACGCCCCTGCTTTCCATAGGCAAAATCTGGAACACTGAATGAAGAGTTCATTTCCCTTTATACAAGGAAGTGCTGTTTTTAACTATAGTATCCAAATATCTTATGAGAATGAAAGGTAGGAAGTACGTTAAAGATCGGTAGACCAGCTGTCATTGGAAATTTATCAACAAATCCTTGGGCTTTCATTTCCATTCATTCATATTCCTTTGGTTAACTTGGTGACGTTTTTCTAATTTTAGACACACCTTAATTTTAACAAGTATCCAATGCTAATTTTATTAATTAATGCTTAACAGTATGGTTCAATTTAAAAATAAATTAAACTTGCATGAAATAGACTGCTCAAGTGATATAAAAACTGTATCTAGCAAAATGCATTTTCTTTTTAAGTATGTGATTATGTGGTTAAAATTAAATTGACTTTAAATAAATATATTATGATTTAGGAGTTGCTAAAATTTAATGATAATAATATATAAATTGTAACACACATTAATTATACATATACCACAGAATAAATTAATTTTAAAGTTAGGTAATTAAATAAGTGAAATTTAAACTTTTCACTTGAAAGCCAAAAAAACACAACATTGTTTAAATAGTATCCGGGAAAGTAATAATAAATAAATCGTCTCAGGGCTCTTTATTAGCCTTAATTTTCTCAAAATCCACAAAGAATTACAACTTGGGAGCTTCATTGCACGGTAATGGGGCGCCCCCTACCGAACACAAAGAAGGAAGTTCGATTCCGTTTGGATTCACCAGCTTACACCCATCGCTATAAGCCTCTTTCTAGTTCATCTGGGATACTCAGTAGAAACCTGTCGTTTGATTTTACTCCCCAAAATTAAAAAAAAAAAAAAATTACACACGAACGTTACCATTCCCCTTAGAGGGACGTCATGACATACTGCTCAGAAATCTATCGAAAGGAAAAATTGGCACAGACTCAACATTAGCTACTGGACTTCCCTTAGCACGTTTCACTTTCTCAGCTCCTCCTTTAATGATACGTGATTCCACGCCGGAGAGATAGTCTATCCTTTCCAAGAGTGGTCATAACTAATCCTAGAAGTTTAAGTCAAATTGACAGCAGGCAAAAATAATTAGGATTCAATGTACTGAAATCCAGGGGTCTACAAAAGTTAAAAAAAAAAAAGTTCCCCCACCTCCCTGCCTTGCCACCCTCATTCCCAGAATATAGCAGCAAACTGCCAGAGAGTTTGCAGATGCAAGAATCTAGTCTAAACAGGTCTTCACTCCCTAACCATATCTCTACAGCTCCAATAAAAACCTGTGGCAAGCAGGTGCCATAGGCTCTTACCTGAGCGCTGGCTAGGACGCAGCCGCCTAGTAGAAGCCACCCCCAGATGTAGGGGGACCCCTTGTGCCGGGCCATGCAGGGGCTCAGCTCGGATGAGATGCAAGGAAAGCTCTTGGCCGAGTCCAGGAGACCCTCGGGCTCACGACTTGGTGGCGCGGGGCAAACTTGGGATCGCGGGGCGTGACGCCCTAGTGACCACCTGACCCGAAATGCCCAGGGTCAGGTTGGAGCTACCCTGGGTCAGGATCCAGCCGTCGGCGCTCGGTGCGTCTGGGTTCAGCTATTTGGGTGGTCGCCGGGGAGAGTTGCCTGCGCCCCGCGCGTCTGGGTTCTGGGTTCGGTTCCTTGGTGGCGGGGATCTCAGCGGGGACAGATGCCCGGGTCGGAACCACCACGAGCCGCTCGTCTCGGCACTCGCTGCCGCCCCGCGCCCAGCAGATCCCGTGCGCCCCGCAGAGCCGCAGGAGTAGGCGGGAGGCGCCTGAGCGCCTGCTCTGACTCACTGGGTTCCGCAGCCCCGGGGACCCCAGAGTAAACGAAACTGACGCGGCAGCCTCCACCCCCAGCTCCCACCTCCTCTGCTTCCCTCCACTCAGCGCCAAGACTAAGAGAGGCTTCACATGGGCAGAGGCGCATCTCGCATTCGCGACCACCGCGCGAGACTGTCTCTATCACCTCCTAAAACTTCTTCCTGCTGGGGCCCCAGTGATAGTACAACCGGTAGGGCGTTTGCCTTGTGCAAGACCGACCAGGTTCATTCTCAGGCATCCCTTGTGGTCCCTCGCGCACCACCAGGATTAATTCCTGAGCACAGAGCCAGGACTAACCCCTGAGCATTGCCAAGTGTGGCCCCCCAAACAAAACAACAAATGATAAATAAAATATTACTTCTTCCTCCTGACCGCGTGTGTATTCAGCTGTGTCTGGATCGGTCTGTGTCTTGGATCAGAGACACTGAGTCTAGAACACTCAGGCACCCAGGATGAGAGCGGAGATGGAGCAATTCCTATAGAGATGAAACATAATAATCCCTTCATGTCTTCTTCACACCTCTAGGAGCTGAGATTCGTCACCACTGCGTTTATTTGAGTACTAAAGTGAAAACTGAATTTGCTTTTAAGATTTATCGATTGTCAATGGTTGGCCAACTCTGAAACACTGGAAGGTTTTTTTTTATTTCTATTTTTATATGTCTGAAACGTTCACCCCTATCTCCATTTTAATAGCATTGTTCATAGATGTGTATGTTTTGTGAACAATCGCCTACTTCTTTGGAAGTAGTGCAGTCTAAAATATATAACACACACAGGCACACACTTACAAGTTCACTTTCTGCTTATTCTATCAAAGATTTAACGTTTTCTGGGATGATGCTGATAGTTGGTGTTTTTTTGCTTTTTCAAAACAGAACTTTCAGAGTCACTATTATCTAAAATCTTCCTTTGGGGATGGCACAGATATCCCAACCTTGTGCAGGTTAGAGGCCTAGTTAGATCCAAGGCACCATGAGTACCTCCTGCAACCCTGGGAGAAATCCAGAGCACAAATCCAGGAAGGGGGAGAAGCAAATGGATAGTATAGCAGGTAAGATTGTTTGCCTTAGATTTGGCCAACCAAGTTCTATCCCTGGCACCCCATATGGTCCCCTGTGCCTGCCAGAAGTGATCCTAAGCACAAGAGCCAGTCATAAAGCCTGAGCGAACAAAAAAAAAAAAAAAGTAGTCCCCAGTACCACAGAGTGTGGTCCCAAAACCACCAAAAATAATGTCTTTCTTTTATTTTCACTCAAAATTTAGATATTTTCTATTACCTTATCCAAACAAGAAATCACTTGTCACTTGTCTTCCCTTATTCATCCATTTGCTCCAGCGAGTGCCAGTAACTTCTCCATTCATTGGGAATGAGGTCTATTATTGTTACTATTTTTGGCATAGCTTGCTAGGCTCTAAGGTAAGTAAGAAATATAAATAAATAATAAATACATTCTTTTTAAAAAAGTTACACTTATTTGGGCCAGAGACATAGCACAGAAGGTATGGCTTTTGCCTTGTACACAGCTCACCCAGGTTCAATCAATTGCCTTGCACCCATGTAATTCAGGTTCGATCCCTATTGTCTGATATGGTCCCCAAGCACTGTCAGGAGTGATTCCTGAGTGCAGAACTAGGAGTAATCCTGAGCATCGCCATGTGTGACCCAGAAAGCAAAATAATAATAATAATAAATGAAAGTTACACTCAATATGGAATAATAGCTTAGATCTATTTATAAGACCATTGAAAAATACCTTTAACTCTTGTTTTGATAGTGGTGTTTTCTTGATCTCACTGATTTAGCAAAAGATGATATGCCATTATTGTTTTAAGTTCATTAACAGGTTGGCTGTTATGTACACTTACTGACTGGTTGTTTTACTTGGGGAGGTTGGGGATGAGGGAATCAGATGGGGTCTGAACCAAATCCAGTTGTGCTCTGTGCTGGGCATAGCACAGAAAGCCGCTGGGGTGCCAGGACTGAACTGGGACCAGTGACGTGCCAGGCAAGTGCCTTTACCCCGATATTATCTCTCCAGCCCTAGTTTCACTTCTTTTAAAATGATCTATTTTTGCTTCTTGAGGAAAAAAAATGAAATGTCATGCTATCTGAATATAAATAATTTAGGTTTGAATACTAGCCAGCTACTTCCTAGCTTTAAACCCCAGGCAAATTGTATCATGTTTTCTTTGACTTAACCACTTCAACTGTAAAATGAAGGAAATGAAAGTACATCTCCCAAGTTTGTTGAGAAACACAAATGAGGTGGCATGCACAAAGTTCTCTGAACAATGTCTGATCAGGGAAAGTGCTTAGGAAATATTAGTCAATGCAATCTGTGTTGTTTCTTATTATTATTCATAATTTTAGACTTGTGACCAGAAACAATGACGGAGAAAAGTATCAGAGTTTTAATCTTTCCTATTTTTGTGGAAAGCACATCTCGGAATAAATGCCAAAGTCTTTTTTCCAACTTAACTTTTGGCAAAACTTGTTTATTTAGACATTTTTAATATTTAATCAGCACAGAGTTTTTTTGACTTTTATGTATCTAAATAAATACATGGGGCAGAGCTGCTACTGGCTTTCCCTGTGCTCGGCTGATGATGAGGCGTCCGGGAGGGAAGGCGGGTTCTAGCCCTGGCCCGCCATCCCAATAGAGCCTCTCAAGAACCAGAGGAACCCCACAGCATGAGGACAGCCATTTTCAACATCCGGACTCCACAGCTCGTCAGAGCTCCACCCAAGAGAAAAGCTGATCTCTACCCATTGCGGTTCATCAGTAAGTCCACCAACTGAGAGCCTGCTACCAAGAGTATCCCACCTACACGGCAGAGCCTGGCAAGCTACTCGTGTCATATTTGATATGCCAAAAACCAGTAACATTTATAGACCTCATTCTCATGGTTTGAGGCTCTTCATGTTCCTGGAGCGAACAGATGCCCTTGGGCTACACTAGCACGTGACAGGACATATGGTGACTGGTGCCCACTCGAGCAAATCGATGAACAACGGGAAGACAAGTGATACAAGTGATAGTATCTAAATCTATCTACATTTTCTGGCTTCTTCCTTGGTTTTTAGGACAAGAAAACAAAGTACATTCTAAAGTGCATTCTAAAATTTAGAGTATCTTGCAGCTAGAGAGATAGTATGGTAGTTAAGACACTTGAGTTACATGCAACCAGTCCTGGTTCAATCCCTGATACTAACTGGTCTCCCAAGCACTGCAGGACACAGCCCTCGCAATCCTGGAGCTCCTCATCCTTGGGGCTCTGTGTTTGCCTGCAGAACCAGATGCCCAAAATTCACTTGTCAGGGACCATCCTGAGCACCACTTGGGAGACCCCCCCAAAAAAAATAATAAAAAACAGAAATTAGAGTATCCAGCATCAGATTTTTACTAGGTACTTTTACTATTTAATTTATTAACATTCAATGTTTTAAACTAACAACGTTTTAATGATAATTTTTAAAAATTCTTAAGTACCTAACTAGTTTTACAACATTGTTTTTTTTAAATATTTTATTATACCACCGTGAGATATACAATTACAAAGATGTTCATAAGATGTTCATATTTGGGTTTCGGTCACACAGTGTTCCAGCACCCATCCCTCCCCACCACCAATGTCCCCGATTCCCTCCCCCCCTCCCCTAGCCTGCCTCTATGGCAGGTTCTTTATCTTTTCTCTTTCTCTCTCTCTTTCTCTTTCCTTCCCTTCGACATTGTGGATTACAATACATGCATTAAAGGTTGTCATGTGTATCTTTTTGCCTGTATTTAATGCTCAGTTCTAAGTTGGTATTAGCACTTTGGACAATTATTACCACACCGTTCCATTCTCTGTCTCACCTAGCCAGTGACTCCCACGTTTGTGATAAGTTCCACCTTTGACAAGACCTCCTGATCCATCATGTTTAGCCTGACCTTGGATATTGGTATCATGATATGTATATATATATATATATATATATATATATATATATGCCATGCAAATAAATGCAGTCATTCTATATTTGTTACAGCATCATTTTAAAACAATCCTTTTCATTTAGAAGATATTCTGAATGTAAGCAGAGGGTAAAAGTATGTTGGTGATTTTAAATGATTTTGGCTTCATGTAACACAGCCATCCTAGAGCCATCCTAGAGGTTGAGAAAATAAAGCCGGATGTGCACATGAACTAATAGGGCACCTTTCCATTTGGCAGTGTTTTCTCTGCTTAGCTGACTGTTAAATTTGTAAATCTGTAAGAAATTGGACCTCCAAAGCAAAGCTTTGGGGGTTGTTTATGGCTAGGTAACATCAGGATGAATCTTGTTGTTTAAAATAGGTATTCATCAAGGTACCTCAAAAAGGAAAAGGTGACCCAAGAAAAGGTCTTCTGCCTTGACTCGGGTAGCATGCAGTGACTAATATGCCAAGCAATTTAATTTAATCTGTGAATATTGTTCATGATAGCAAGGGAAGGGACATGGGTAAATAATGTGAAAGGGGTCTATTGTATGATAAAAGTTGGGTTTTGACTTTTATGTGATGAACTTAATATGGTACATCTAGATGGTTGACTTATAATAATGTGCTTCTAAAATACATAAAAATGCTATAAACCAATGTAACTTCTATAAAAAGAGAACAAGTTTACACACTATTGACCTGGAGTTGACCCCCAGCACCACATGTGGTTCTTCTAGCCACTTCCAGTAGGATCCCTAAGCACAGATCCAAGAATAAACCACGAGCACCCCAGATGTGGTCTCCACCCCTAAAAAATGAAGGCAACATAAAAAGTAATGAAATAATAAAACGCTTCACAGCTCTCACAGGAAAATTAAATAAGACAATGACAATCTCAAAGAAACTTTGGTAAGTTGTACAGAGTTGACAAATGTCAATAAGTTTGGGATTTTCAGAACACTCTCATGTACAATATCATATTCAATTTATAGCTACTAATATACAAAGACTATTGTAAAATACCTAGTAATTAATCTGTAGCTTAAGGAGAAATAATGAAAGAAAAGCAATAGTAATTCCTGAAATTTTCCTTCTGAGAATTAAGTAAGATAACAAACTCAGGCCCACCTCGGTCAAGATAAAACCTAAAGAAAATTAGGAAGTTGCATAATTATGGGTTTATCACCATTCTACTCCCTCTCAAATCTGCATTTCGCCTTGTCTAATTTCCCCTTTTTATTGAAACACTGTAATTTACAAAGTAAAAATATTTTCATAATACAATTGATAGAAAGATTCATACTTCAACACCACTCCCACCACCAGTGTGTTCCCACCACCAAAGACCCTCATTTCCCACCCACCCCCAACCCCCCATACCTGCTCCCTCAGCTGGCACTAATTATATTGACTGTTAAAGCACATACATGGCAATGTTATTGATAAATTCATTTTCCCCTCTGGTTGGTTATGGGAAAATCTGTGCCTTGTCTAATTAAATATCTAATGTTTGTCATTTGTTTCTTGATAAATTAAGAGACTTTTTCCCTAATAGCTAGCACACCTAATCAACCAACCTTATGACATTTCTGCCCACTTATCTTTTCTTTTCAAAGGTTTATAAATACTGGTCCCAAATCCTTTGTACCCTTTCCATTTGAGAGATGAGAAGGGATAATTATGTATCCTCCCCTTGATTCTGAGTTCTCCTTTCTAATTGAATCACTGTGAGATAAATAGTTACAACATTGTTCATGATTGGGCCAAGATGCCTGGTCCATGGTTGGAAGCTTTCCACAAGACGACCAGGCAGTGGGGAAGCAGTTAGGACAGAGATGGGGCCGTGATGAGAATGATAGTTGAAAATGATCACCGAGTGCTGAAAGGAGGTTAAATTACTGATTTTCAAACCATAGTGCCCTGAGGAAAGAGTGAGGAGAGAGAAGAAAAGTGTCTGCCACTGAGGCAAGCTGTGGGGGTTGTCAGGAGGGAGTCTGGGGAACATTTGTGGTAGTAAATATATACTTGTGAAAGGACAGGTGTTGGAACATTGTGTAACTGAAACCCTGTATTAAAGAATATTGATTCTGAGTTCTGTCATGCTTGACCTGTAAAATAACAGTTCAATACTAGCCTTTTAAATTTTAAATGTGAAAATAACTGGCAGTCTATAAATGGATGGACATGGAAAAGATCATGTTGAGTGAAATTAGCCAGAAGGAGAGAGAGACAGATATACAATGACTGCATTTATTTGCATGACATAAATATATATGTACATATTATGATGCCAATATCCAAGGTCAAGTGAAACATGTATCAGGAGGTCTTGTCAAAGGTGGAAATCATCACAAAAGTGTGGAAGTCAGAGGCTAGGTAAGACAGGAAATGGAACAGTGTGCTAACAATTGTCGAAAGTACTAATACCAACCAAGAACTGAGCATTAAATACAGGCAAAAAGATACACATGACAACCCTTTAATGTATGTTCTGTAATCCACAATCTGGAAGGGAAGGAAAAGAGAAAGAGATAGAAAGGGAAAGAAATAAAGAACCTGCCATGGAGGTGGGCTGGAGGAAGTGGGGGGGAACCCTGGGGACTTGGTGGTGGGAGATGGGCACTGGTGAAGGATGGGCAAAACCCAAATATTAACCTCTTTGTAATTGCATACCTCACGGTGGTATAATAAAATACTTTTAAAAAAAAAGAAAAAGAAAATAACTGGCAGTTTTCACATTAAAAAATTCACTTCTTTTTAAAAATCATATTTTTATTATACCACCGTGAGATGTACAATTAAAAAGATATACAATTAAAAAGTTCATATTTGGGTTTTGGTCATACAGTGTTCCAGCACCCATCCCTCCACCAGTGCCCATCTCCCACCACCAACGTCCCGGTTCCCTCCTCCCCTCCCCCAGCCCACCTCCATAAAAATTCACTTTTGTTCTTGAAACTTAGTCAACACACTGTGTGGAAGTTCAAAAATAGCCTAAAACAATATTGGATTAAAAAGACAAAGTTGAAAAATGGACACCTAACTTTAAGATTTACTGTAAGGTCCAAGTAATCAATACACAGTGGTATCAGTGAAAGAATAATCAATAAATCAATGGGAAAATAGAAAGTCCAAATACAGATTCACATAAGAATGGTCAACTAATCTTTTAGTGAAAGTGCAAGAGCAATATAGTAGAGCAGAGACAGTTTTTCCAACTGTGGATCAACTGGACATTCACATGTAAACACATGAGTCTAGATACAGACATTATGCCTTTAATTTTAAATAAAATGGATCATTAGAGGCCAGAATAATAGTATAGTAGTTAGGGGGTTTCCTTGCGTTTCGTTGACCTGGGTTTGATCCCTGGTACCACATATGGTTCCCAGAGCACTGCCAGGAGTGATCTCTGACTCACAAAGCCAGGAATAAGCCCTGAGCACCATCAGTTGTGGCCCCAAAAATCAAGAAAATTGGACCAGAGACCTAAATATAAGAAACAAAAACTGTAAAATCTAGGCGATTTTAAACATATCAATTACATTTTAGATGTTCTTCCAACAGTCTGGTCCATAAAAAGAATGTGCTTAAGAGCTAGATTTGTTCCCATTAAAATCTTCTACATATCAAAGCTATGGTTCATGGTAAAACACCTGCCTTGCATACCTTAGATCATAAACTTAACCTCTATCTGCCCTGCATCATTCCTTTGTGATCTGACACACTATAACAAAGAGTGCAGAAGCACCACAATTAAGTATTTAATCCCTGGACACTGCAGCAAAGACTTATCACCACCAAAACATCGAACTCTTGCTGTTCAAAAGACATATTGGGTGAATAAGAAGGCAAGTCACAGACTTGAAGTAACTGTTTACAAAAGACACATCTGAGAACCAGGGAGATAACACAGGATTTACGGTTAGAGTATCTCTGAAGCCACATGCCCACCTAGGCATTTCTGGGCATGGCCCTGCAGATTTACAAGTACCACTGAGGTGGCCGTGGTGGTACCTAGCACTGCGGGACCTATGCAGTACTGCACCCTCATGCCTTTCCACTAAAACACTGTCCCAGTGGCAAAGTATCAAGTAGATTTATGGCCAAGTCAGTTCCTCCCTGAATACTACTTGAGAGGACCCCCAAAAGAAAGACAGGACTGATAAAGGATTGATCTCCAAAATATAAAGAGGTTTAAACTCCACAATAAGAAAGCAGTACATGGGCCAGAGAGATAGTACAAGGGGTAGGTCTTGCACACAGCCGACCCAGGTTTGATCTCCAGCATCACCTAGAGTCCCCTGAGCACTGCCAGGAGTAATTCCTGAGTGGAGAGCCAGGAGCAACCCCTAAGTATCACGGATGTGACTCCCCAAAAAAGCAAAAAAAATCAGTTCAATTATAAAAATGTTCACTAATTTTACCAGGTACATTGCCAAATAAAATATGCAGATGGAAAACAAACTAAAAATGTTATTAGGAAAAAGAAAAATTAACCAGCAATTAGATATTGCTACACACCTATGAATCAGATAGGACAGAATGGGATAATGATGATAATAAATGCTGGCAAGAATACGAAGAAACCGGAAATGTCATATACTTCTGGTGGAAGAGAAAAATGTAGCAGTTTGTTTGAAAGGGATTTAATTGAAAGGCATTTCTTTAAAAAAAAATCTAACATAGGGGCCGGAGTGATAGTCCAGCCGGTAGGGCTTTTGCCTTGCACAGAGCTGATCCGGGTTCAATCCCCGCATCCCATATGGTACCCTGAGCACCACCAGAAATAATTCCTGACTGCAGAGCCAGGAGTAACCCCTGAACATCGCTGGGTATGGCCAAAAAAAGAAAAAAAAACTAACATAACTTTTACTATCTAATCCAGCAACTGGTCTCCTGCCTATTTGTTTGAAGGGTTAGAATATACAGGCCCAGAGCATTAGTATAGTGTGTATGCCATTTGCCTCACAAGCAGTCAACCCAGGTTCAGTCCCCAGCATACTATAGGTCCCTGAGCACCAGGGGAATTACCACCAGGGGTAATTCCTAAGTACAGAACCAGTAGTTACCTCTGATCATCGCTTATGGCCCCAAATCCAAAATTAATAAATAATTTTTTAAAGAATATATTAATATAAAATAACATATTCATGCAAAAACCTCCACATAGATCAATGTTGTGCATTTATAATGGTGAAAGCTTACCTAGTCACCAAGATAGTAGGTGTATCACTTCACTTGTATCAAATGTCTTTCTGTTGTTCATCGATTTGCCCAAGCGGGCACCAGTAACATCTCCATATGCCCTGTCACATGCTAGTGTAGCCCAAGGGCATCTGCTTGCTCCAGGAACACGTTAGAGCCTCAATCAATCCTTCAGGTCATGGGAGTGAGGTCTATAACTGTTACTGGTTTTTGGCATATCAACTACAACACGGGTAGCTTGCCAGGCTCTGCCCTGTGGGAGAATGATGATTACAGTGTATAAATGTGAAAGATCCTGGAAACGATCTGGTCCTAACTTCCATTATTGTCTAAGAATGTCATATGACTGCTCTGTGGCTGTGCCCCACTGCAGTCGTGGGTCTGGAGTGTCTCTCTTCCAGTTGCTGAGTGTGGTGGCTGGGAACTCCGAAGCTACACCCTCTGACATGGGGGTGGAGGAATGGGAGGAGGAGCCCAAATCCCCACTCCAAGTCAGAGATATAGTATATGAGTCCAGTTCTGTGACATTTTGGAAAAGGCTGTAATACTCTGGTGAGTGAGGGCTGACAGTGGAAGAGTCTCTGGATAGAAGGTGTAAGTAGGGTTATAGAAGCTCTCTGGACCTTCCCTCTCAATTTTGTTGTGAACTTTAGTCTGTTCTTTTTAAAAAAAAGCTCTTTTTTAAAAATTTCATTTTGCCATTCACATAGCATATAAAAATACTTGAGATTCACTATTACCAGTGTTCAATTCAAATTTTATTGGACAGATAACCCCTTCTGCCTTTATAATTCCACTATGTTTTTCGAAAATCATATAGCTTTCACAGAATTGACTTCTTCTGTCAATTGTTACTGGATATTGATTTATCTCTTGAGAATCTATAACATAGTACTTTTAAAAAGTAGTTGTTAACCTCTCCCAATATTTGAAGACCCCTATAAATCTACAGCATATCTTCTCAAAAAACAATAATTCTACTGATGCAAATTTTACTTCTGAAGATAGTTAGATTTATATGAAAACAACAAGCTGTACTAGCCAACGCCAAAGACTAAATAGGTACAAGTTATTGACTGCAATAACACCTATAAATTTTATAAATTTTCTTCATTAAACATATCTCACAAAATATTTGTCAGCTAAATGTCCTGTGTCTCAAACTTCAAGAGAAAGGTAACTCAGGACACCCAGTTTATTTCTTTTTGAGGGCGCCTCCCAAGTGGTGTTCAGAAAAAAAGATCATCAAGCCATAAAAAGTAGGCCTGGATCCCCATCCCTGAGATTTTGATCAACCAAGCAAAGTTTAATGCTAGGATCCAAGGATGTTGTGTTGGCCAGCGTGACCCAAACCACACGGTGGTGCTCATTAAGCCCCCCCATAGCTGAACTGAATGATGTGCCAAGGATCATGTGGTATTGGAGAATAAAACATGGGCCAATTGCATACAAGACCTATACCTTAACCCTGTACATGTTCTCTCCTTAAATACACCCAATAGATGAGAAACAGCGGGGACAGGGGTCAAGGACTTAGATACATTGGTGGTGTTAAGGAACGAGAGAGCTAAATATCCAAACCAAAGAGTCAACAAAACTGAAATATCGAGAACCAAATTTTAATAAGCAGATTTAGGATGTAGCCTGTCTACCTTTACACTCACTTTGGCATTATATAAAACTCTACATGTCTACTGAGTGCCTTCACATTCATTTTCTCATTCCGTCTACAAAGATAACTTCCTGGTAGAATGACACTTTTTAAAAAAATATTGTTAAAGTAAATGATTAGTCACATATCAGGCAGTATGACTTGTCTGTGAGAGATTTTATTTTGAATTCTTTCAGCCTGAGTAGCCATATGCTCTGAAAAATGTACCAAATAATACTGAAAAATAAAATTTAATCTCACTTGGGAAGCCAAGTGAGGTTATGGGAATGGATTAAGGAAAGAACATTGAAACTGTCAAGGTAGTTGTTCCCTTGCTTCCAAAATATGTTAAGAAACACTGCAGAAGTTAAGTTTATGAAGATTTTTAAGAGGCATGACAGTTTGCTAGCAATTTATATGAGCTACTTTCTGAGTAAAATTTGGTTGAAAAAAGGAAACAGAATATAAAATTCCCACCCTAAAGAATTGATCTGACCAGGAAAACTATCAACACAGTCTGTTCCATATTTAGTAAAAAGCCACAATCTACAAACTAGTGAGTTATTTGGTTTTGAGGTCATATTAAGGTTTTCACAGGCCAATGAGAGAGTTCAACAGGCTAAAAATATGCTTTATATGCGAAAGGCCCAGCTTGGATGCCCAGGTTAGGTCCCTACCATGCATGGTCTCCTGAACTCCCTAAGCACAGAGCTGGAAATAGTCCAAAAGCACTACTGCATATGGATGAGAAACCAAAATAAACCAGTAAGAGAAAAGGAGCTTTAGATTAAAAAATTTTCAAAGCTTTTTAGATGATATAATGACAACAGAAGACATTTTAGGGTTCTTTGTATGACAAGAACTCACCAAGAAAAAAGTATTCTCTGATACCTAGCCCCAGCTGAGACCTCCAGGGTGATCTCAAGAGGGAGATAGGGCAAGTTCCTCCCCTACCAAAGACCCGGCAGCTTCACTCACACCCCAAGAGCTGCTGCCATGCCTCTGGCCAGATGGCTTAGTTCAATATTCTGGATTTTCTGGAGACTTCTCAGAACTGTACAATACTAACAAAACTGTTAGTTTTTGCACACCAGATTGGATAGGAATGCAATGTAGAAGTCAACTAATATTGATTTACAAAACCATTAATCAAGAAAACTTAACTTGCAACAACATCTTAGTAAACCCTCAGACAAGGACTTAATGTCCCCTTGGTGAGATACGACAATTTTCACAAATTTTATTCATGCAAGTATTTTTTTATCATTCCATTAGTCATTCAATGATAACAAACAATATAAAAATTATCGTGGGGCCTGCTACAGGGGTAGGCTTGAGGGATGGCTGGAAAATTGAGACAATGGTAGAGAAAAAGGTGACATTGGTGGTGGAATTGGTGTTGGAATATTGAATGCCTGTACTGAATCATCTCAGGAATGTTTTAAAGCAACCTGAACTAAGCAATTCCAAATAAATCATATTTATTAGCAGCTTCTATCTGACTCTCTAGCCCCTCTCACTATTAATTGACTATAAGTGGCAGTGATATAATTCAATGAATTATTGATGTGGATGCAGTCCATATGTGCAAGAAATATAGATGCAATTGTTCAGTTACAACTTCTATGCCAATACTATATCTAAATCCATTGGATACACTGTTCCCCATACTAAATAACATAAATACACTGTGATCTATGAAACCATGTATAAAATGACTCATCAGAGCTTAATCTATGATGTACAAAGACTAATATGATAGACATTACCTGTGTATTGTTTTCCATGTAATCGGTAATAGAGACTCCTTCTTGTGCCAGATATATGGAATAAATTTTAGATTTGGTCACTCAAATGTCTTCTGGGACTTTATGAAGAGAAATAATAAAAAGTAGAGTGGAAAACAGTAATCTAGCTGCTGACAATAATTACTGACGGAATAGGTTAAAGATGAAGACCCAGACTTCTTGGCCTCTGAGTCAGGCCCAGGGTGGGCAGATTCTTGAAATGTGTTTCAGATGGCTAGGATAAGATGGGTCGGGCTACCTATGGGTAGGGACATAGGACATAGGACTTGGTCATAGATTTTTGTTTTCTGGGTCACATTAAGAAGTTGGAGAAACCACATCCAGTTAAAACCTGCTTCTGTTTCAAATCTACAACCAAAATTTAACTTGAAACATAAAATGATTGGAAATATATTAGATTCAAAGAATGAACTACTGTAAAAATCTATCCAGGAGTGAATTGACTTCAGATTGCTTAGATACACCAAGGACTCATGAAGCTTTCTGCAGAAGTAACCACAGACTTTATGTAGCAAAGTCTAGGAGTAGACATGTTGGTTCAAAGTAAATGAAGAATTTAGTTCCTATTATTTGTATTATTTTCCAAAAAAAATCCAGGTGATTTGCTATTCTAGTAATAGAATTTATGTAATAATTTAAAAGTATTAATTTGAGAGTCAAAATAGTATCTCATTATTTTAATTTTCAGACCTTTCAAAATCAGTGAGGGAACATTTTTTAGCCACTTTTGTGTGTATTTTTTAAATGACCTATTCATGTCTTTTCAAGACCATTTAAAAATAATCATAGCACTCATACAATGAAATTGAAGGACACCATGTCTTAGAACAAATTGTTTTCCTGCATTAAAAGAAATGTACTAAACAAAGTTCTAGGTAGTAATTATAACTCAGAGGACGACAAGTAAAAAATAAAGTTTATCTGTTCAATACATTAGAGCACTAGGCTTTTAAGGGAGTAGTGGCAAGAAGACGGGAGTTATGTAAATGCACGTACTATATTTTGCTTATATTCTTTAATTTTTATTCAAAATAGTGAAATTGAATAACTTTATTATATGCTCAGACAATAATTTCTCATTTTAGGTTATCATTTTTCATTGTTTTTTTTTTTTTTTGTGTGTGGTATCTTAAAGTCACAGTACCTCCCAAGATCTGTTAAGACAGTTGAGGCCTGGCCAAGACTATAAATAGGGGCCACAGGAGAGCATCCTGGGGAGCTCCCGGATTGAGAGAGCAGCAGCCTCTGGTGCCTGGCCAGCATCTAGGCCATGGGGCCCTAGTGCCTGGAGCCAGATGGCCAGCACCAGGGAGGAGAAGCTGCTTCTGATTCCTAGGCCTTAGGGCCAGCACCAGAGCCACAAGACCTGGTGCCTGAGCTAGAGGGCTGGTATCAAAGCTACAGGGCTACAGAGCTTCAGCACTTCTGAGTATTAGGACCATGGACAGGAGCCCACACAGACCCCTCCCCCAAAGAGAGAGCAGCCTAAAGGAGAAACGGCCAGAAGAGACAGACATCCAGGACACATTTCTGCAGAGAGCAAGCAGCGAGATGAAACAAAGAAAACATTAAAGAATAACCTTCAGGAATCTCTAGCCTTGCTCGTTATTCTGCCAACAGGTCAGGAGAGACAGCATCAGCCAGGATACAGGCTGGGGGCCCTAATAGACAGTGAGTACTGCTTGGGACCCAGCAAGGTCCCAGCATCTGATGCCCCTGACCCCCAAGTAATATTAAGGCTATGGAACCCACAGGAGGTCCCTTGAGCCTGAGGCCTTGGGACCTCCCTGATGGGGAAGCCACAATCCCCCTTCCAATAGTTATTTTTAAGCCTTAAAAGTTTTGAGTAACTATACAATATTTTAATTTTTTAATGAGTGTCCTTTTCTTTCTTTTTTTATTTTAATTTTTTAAGAAATAACACATTTAGTAATCCTGCACATTGCTAAATATAAATGTGCATGCATGCAATTAAAGTGTTTCAACATTTTTCTAGTTTTAACTAAGTTCACCAATACACCAATAACAAGTAGACCAACTTTTAAAATCCCAGTAAAATATAAATAGGCTAACCTTTTTAGTTTAAATAAAAATTCATATATCTAACCACAGAGCAAGCGCACAAAGGAGCCCACGCCAATGTGCTGCCTGATTCCACCGGCCCCATTCCAGGTGTGTCCTCAACTCCCCAGAGCCCAGACAAAACTCCACCCCTGGGGTGAGTGCACAAAGGGATCGGGACTTTTTGCAGGTTTCATACCCCAAAACTCAAACTGCACAGTAGCGTCCACATGAAGTGCTTAGTGCACATCCTACATAGAAGTACCAGGGTACATTAGCCACAATATTCCCCATTTTCCACTAAACTCTGAACAACCTTCGACAACCCTCACTATACTGCCCATCCACACATGAATACATATTTGCAACCTGTAACAGCCATAATGATTCCACCAAGCTCAGTGAGTGAAGCCGCTTGCCAAAATGAGGCAAGCAATAATGATGAGCTGTATGACCTCTCTGATAAGGAATGTCAAAGAGAGCTGTTAAGGATGCATAAGGAGCTCAAAGCAGCAATGGAACACAGAGCCAATAAAATGCAAGAGGACATGGAAGTGAAGAAAATAGAAATGAAAATGCAAGTAGAAATAAAAGATATTAAAACTGTGGTAGGTGAAATGAAGAACTCATTGGAAGACATCCACAGCAGAGTAACAACTGCTGAGGACAGAATTAGTGAGATCCAAGATGAGGTGCAGAGACTTTCTGGACAACAGCATAAGATGGGGGAAAAAATAAACAGACAGCAAGAGATAACTGAGATCAAGTCAAAAAGAATAACATAAGGATCATTGGAGTCCTAGAGGGACAGGAAGAAAACCCTGATGGAGAAGGAACTATCAAAGCCATCATTGCTGGAAAGTTCCTGGAACTAAAAGCGCTTGCTCCCAGATTCAGGAGGCCCAAAGGGTAGTGGCTAAAAAGAAATTCAAATAAGAATACTCCAAGACACATCCTAATCAAAATGAAAAGAACCATTGCTAGAGATAGAATACTGAAAAGAGGAAATCACGGAAAAGGAAAATCCCTAAGATTCACAGCAGACTTTTTAGATGAGCCTGAAGACAATGGTGGGATATCATGAAAAGACTCAATGAAATGAAAGACTCACCAAGAATTCTTTACCCAGCTAGACTCACATTCAGATTTTAAGGAAAGTTATACAACTTCATGGATAAGAAACAGCTCAGGAACTTCATACACTCAAAACCAACTTTAAAAGAAGGGCTGAAGGGTCCTTATTATAAGATAAGATAAAACCCTAAAAGCACAGTAAACTTATTCAGAAAGATGGCACAAAATCCCATGACAATAATCTCTCTCAATGTCAATAGCCTAAATACACCAATTAAGAGACACAGAGTGGCAAAATGGATTATAAAACTGAATCCAGCATTCTGCTGTCTACAACAAACACATCTGAATAATCAGAACAAACACAAACTTAAAGCCAAAGGCTAGGAGACAATTCACCACGCAAAGAACTCTTCCAAAAAGGCTGGTATGGAAAGCAGCAAGATCAAAGAATCACATACAAAGGAGCATCCCTAAGATTTACAGCAGACTTCTCAGATGAAACACTCCAAGCCTTAAGAAATGGTGGGATATTGTGAAAAGGCTCAATGAACTGCAGGCCTCATCAAGAATTCTTTACCTGGCTAGACTTACATTCAGATGTGAAGGAAAGATACACAAGTTCATGGATAAACAACAACACAGGAACTTCATAGACTCAAACCCAACTTTAAAAGAAGTATTGAAGAGTCTACTGTAAAATAAGACAGAACCCAAAAAACACAACAAGATTAAACAGAAAGATGGCACAAAATCCTATGACAATAATCTCTCTCAACATCAACAGTCTAAATGCACCAATTAAGAAACACAGAGTGCAGACGACGGCCACGCTGTCGCTGACGTCACCTACGCCGCGACAACTTTCTGGGATCCCGCAGTGGCAGTTGACCATAATGGCAGGTGGAGAAATAAATGACGACTATCCAGTAGAAATTCATGAGTATTTATTGACATTTGAGAATTCCATTGGTGCTTGGATGATATGCTGAAGACTTTGATGTCTGTTTCTAGAAATGAGTTGCTGCAGAAGTTGGACCCACTTGAACAAGCAAAAGTGGATTTAGTTTCTGCTTACACATTAAATTCAATGTTTTGGGTTTATTTGGCAACTCAGGGAGTTAATCCTAAGGAACATCCGTAAAGCAGGAATTGGAAAGAATCAGAGTGTACATGAACAGAGTCAAAGAGATAACAGAGAAGAAGAAGGCTGGCAAGCTCGACAAAGGTGCAGCTTCAAGATTTGTGCACAATGCACTCTGGGAGCCAAGACCCAAGGATGAGTCAAAAGTCACCAAGAAAGGGAAAAGCAAAAATTAGCCTTTTGGTTTTTATGTACATATATTCAAAAAGCTCTTCTTTTTGTTGTTGTTGCCCACAAAATAGAGAATTATGTGATAAAGTTTTAAATATGTTCTTTATTGAGTTCATATGGAAAATGTGCATTTTAAATTTGTAATGCTGATTACTTCTTTTCCCCAGAAAGAGTAAGGTATCTTTGTTAAAATTCCTATAGAATACTGTGAGGTTTCTAGCATTGTGGTAGATTTTATATTTATAGTTTATTGTCTCTCCTGAAAAGACTCATTTTCTAATATAAGTCAATCTTTCAAGTACCATTTTATAAGAGCTATGAAACTTAAGTTTAATGTTTTCTGTAAACATTTGTCTGTTTATAAATTAATATTTTGATTAAGTTTACTATATGAAGACTAAAGTTAGAAATACCTGTTTTCCTGTAATGAATGAAATAGCTTAGATGTCTGTATTTTTTGGTTATTTTTACTGCATTGAGTTTTTGGGTTTTTTTTTTTTTGCTTTTTTTGGGTCACACCCAGCAATGCTCAGGGGTTGCTCCTGGCTCTTCGCTCTGGAATTGCTCCTGGCCGTGCTCCGGAGACCATGTGGGATGCCGGGATCGAACCCAGGTCGGCCGCGTGCAAGGCTAACGCCCTACCCGCTGTGCTATCGCTCCGGCCCCTGCATTGAGTTTTTATGTGGGGAATTCCTGCTTTTTTGGTATTTGTAGTGTGAACATAAGACTCTTCTTTTTTTTAGACTGTTCTTTTTAATTCTTGGCAGTTTGTCTCTGTGTTCCTTTTAAAGCAAAATATATCATCAACTTCCAATAGAAATGAGGTTGTATACTGGTGGCTGAATTTTTGTCGTAATAATCGTGTCCTCTCAATAAAGACTGTAGATGTATAGTTTACCTGCCTGTGTTTTAAGCAGATTTGCCCTTGAACTGTGGTGATAGGTGTTAGAAGTTATTTAATATAGAGAAGCCCAGGAGTGTTTGTGTTGCGTAGTGCCCAACTTCTCATAGACTATGTTTTTAGGGTGTTTTTCCCCCCTTAGGTATTTTTTAAGTTATATCAAGCATATACAAGTGTTTTGGAGCAAGCTTTTGTGTTATATAATGCCACTGAAGCAGAGGAGAAACCCAAAGGGGATTATACTGTGCTTATATTTTGATTTATTTTTCTGGAACATTTGTAACATTTCTGTATATCAGAAATTTTTATATGTATGACTACAAAAAATTAATTATATTCCTTTAATGCTTTTAGTCTTTGAATTCATATAATTATGTATAAGAATGCCAAGTACAGTAAAGTACTTTAATTTTTGAAAAAAGAAGTTGTTAAAATTTTCTATGTGATTAATTCTCCATAAGTAACCTTGAATAAATGGATTTCTTGATTTATGGGAGCAGATATTGGAAATGGTCTTAAAATGTAATGGATTTTGTAAAACATGTTGAACTCTTTCTGTGACACATGAAGAGGAAGTCACTGATAGATGCAGAAAGTCTTTGGGCTCAGATGTCAGACAATTTTTGAAGTGGAAGAACACTTTTAGTCTTTCCTTTTATAACTTTCGTACTCTCAAGTTTGTAGTTTTTAAGAAAATAACTTCTTCAAGAGAGAAGTAAATGTTCTTAAGTCAAGGTTAGTATAAGAGTGTTGCAGAGAATCTTAACACATTTCTGTATATTTTCAAATTTTATACAGAAAAAAATGATGAGAAATGCCATGCTTCACTTGTACAAGAGTCAGGCAAATTATTAGTTAGTTTATGACAGTCCAGCTCTGTATTTTGTTAAATGGAGGTTTTTAGGTGACTAACAATCTCAGCGTTTATTAATAGAAATAAAAATAGTTTGTGTGTCACTTTTATTGTGTGCAACTTAATGTACTTATTACTCTGCATAATGAACCGAGTGGGGCAGCACTTTGACTTGTCTTTTTCTTGTTTATTAATTTCACAAATATTTAATGTTTACCATGCCAAATGCTGTGCTATGCTCAAAATAAGAACTCCATTCTTTGTTCTATTTTAAAGAAATAGAATAAAAGTTATCAGAAAATTAAAAAAAAAAGAAAAGAAACACAGAGTGCAGAGACCGGCATATATCCAAAAGAACAAGAACAACAAGTGTTACCGTGGATGCAGGGAGAAGGGACTCTCATCCATTGTTGGTGGGAATGTCAACTAGTACAGCCTTTTTGGAAAACAATATGGCCATTCCTCCAAAGACTAGAAATTGAGACGCCAAAAATATGCAGCAGAAAAAACATTCCCACATTTATGTTCATAGCAGCACTATTCACAATAGCCAGAATCTGGAAACAACCAGAGTGTCCAAAAATCTATCACTGGATAAAAAAGCTTTGGTACATCTACACAATGGAATACTATGCAGCTTTCAGGAAAAATGAAGTTATGAAAATTGCCTATAAATGGATGGACATGGAGAGGATCATGTTGAGTGAAATTAGCCTGAAGGAGAGAGACAGATACAGAATGACTGCATTTATTTGCATGGCATAAATATATATGTACATATTATGATACCAATATCCAAGGTCAAGTGAAACATATATCAGGAGGTCTTGTCAGAGGTGGAAATTATCACAAACATGTGGGAGTAAGAGTTTAGGTAAGACAGAAAATGGAACAGGGTGCTAATAATAGTCGAGGGTACTAATGCCAACCTAGAACTGAGCATTAAATAGAGGCAAAGGGATACAATGACAACCTTTTAATGTATGTTCTGTAATCCATAGTCTGGAGGGAGGAAAGAGAAAGAGAGAGAAGGGAAAGAAATAAAGAACCGCCATGGAGCAGGGCTGGGGAAGGGGAGGGAACGGGATGTTGGTGGTGGGAGATGGGCACTGGTGGAGGGACGGGTGCTGAAACACTGTAGAACAAAACCCAAACATACCTTTTAATGTATATCTTTTTTTGTATATCTCAGGTGGTATAATAAAATACTTAAAAAAAAAAAAAAAAAAAAAAAAAGAAAGGCAGTGAGAATAGCCATAAACTTTAGCACACATAGAGATATAGTTATCTAAAAATATGAATTAATTAATGCCTGTTAGGAGCAGGCTTGGGGGCTTGGAAAGAGGGACTTGGAGGCAGTAGAGCAGTTGTGGTGGATCTAGGTTAGAGTATTGAAACTTGAAACAACATAGTGAATAACTTTGTAACAAAGTGTTTAAAAAAGTTAAAAAATTCAAGAAAATAAAAAAGTGCTAATACCAACCTAGAACTGAGCATTAAATACAGGCAAAAGATACACATGACAACCTCTTAATGTATGTATTATAATCCACAATGTGGAAGGGAAGGAAAAGAGAAAGAGAGAGAAAAAGAGAAAGAAATAAAGAAACTGCCATAGAGGCAGACTAGGGGCGGGGAGGGAAATGGTTCATTGGTGGTGGGAAATGGGCGCTGGTGGAGGCGATGGGCGCCCGTAACACTGTATGACCGAAATCCAAATATGAACATCTTATGAACATTTTAGTAATTGTATATCTCACGGTGGTATAATAAAATATTTTTTTAAAAAAACACAGCAGCAAAATGGATTAAAAAACTGAATCCAACATTCTGCTGCCTGGGGCTGGAGCAACAGCCCAGCGGGTAGGGCGTTGCCCTTGCACGCGGCCGGCCCATGCCCGCCCGGGGTTCGATCCCCGGCATCCCATATGGTCCCCCGAGCACCGCCAGGAGTAATTCCTGAGTGCAGAGCCAGGAGTAACCCCTGAGCATCGCCGGGTGTGACCCAAAAAAGAAAAAAAAAAATTCTGCTGCCTACAAGAAACACATCTGATTAATCAGAGCAAACACAGCTCAAAGCCAAAGGCTGGAAGACCATTCTCCATGCAAACAACTCCTCCCAAAAGGCCGATGTGGCCATACTCGTATCTGACAATATAGACTTCAGGCAGATAAAGGTTAGAAGGGACAATGAAGACCATTTCCTAATAATTATGGGGTATGTATATCAGGAAGAAATCACACTACTAAACAGATATGCACCCAACGAAGGGCCAGCAAAATACTTAAAGCAATTGTTAATAGACCTCAAAGAAGACACTAACAGTAACACAATAATAGTTGGAGATTTCAACACTGCTTTATCAACTATGGATAGAGCAACAAAATTGAAACTCACCAAGGAAATACTGGCTCAGAAGGAAGAAATTTAAGAAAGAGAGCTAACTGATATATACAGGGCTATTTGTTCCCCAAAAAAAGCTGAATACACATTTTTCTCCAGTGCACATGAAACATTCTCCAAGATAGATAACACACTGAGCCACAAAGCACACCTCAATAAAATTAAAAAAGATAGAAACTGTGTCAACTATCTTTTCAGACCATGATGCACTGTAGAAGTTAACCATACACAGAAGCAGGGAGTCAAACCAAACACGTGGACACTGAACAGCTCATTGCTGAACAACAAATAGGTCATAGAATAAAATCAAACAGGAAATCCAAAGATTCCTGGAAACAAATGAAAATGAAGAAACCAACTATAAAAACTTGTGGGACATGGTGAGAGCAGTGTTAAGAGGAAAGTTCATAGCTCTGCAAGCATTCAGCAGTAAAGAAGAATGGGCCAACATAAAAACCTGACTTCACAGCTCAAAATATTAGAAAAAGACCAACAAAAAGTGCCCAACCAAGGAAAAAAGAAGGAAATAACAAGAATTAGAGAGGGAAATCAATGAGCTGGAAACCAAAAAAACAATCCAAAAGATTAATGAAACCAAGAGCTGGTTCTTTGAAAAAATAAATAAGATTGACAAACCGCTGGCAAGACTTGTAAGGACGGAGAAAGAGAGAACCCAAATAAACAGGATCAGAAATGAAAATGGTGACATCACAACAGAAGACCACAGAAATCCAAAATATCATCAAGGATTACTTTGAGAACCTGTATGCCACGGAAACATGAGAACCTAGAAGAAATGGATAAATTCCTGAAGTCCTATAACCTCCCACGACTGAAACAAGAAAACCTCCAATACCTGAATAAGGCTATCACTATCGAGGAAATTGAAACAGTAATTTAAAGTCTGCCCAAACACAAAGCCTAGGTCCATCCAGATGGATTCACTAGTGAATTCAACCAAATTTTTTTTTTTTTTTGCTCTTTTGGGTCACACCCGGCAATGCTCAGGTGTTTCTCCTGGCTCTGCACTCAGGAATTACTCCTGGCGGTGCTCGGGGGACCATATGGGATGCCAGGGATCGAACCAGGGCCGCCACAGGCCAGCCGCATGCAAGGCAAATGCCCTACCCGCTGGGCTATCGCTCCGGCCCCTCAACCAAATTTTTTAGAGAGGACCTAGTCCTATCCTATTCAAGCTCTTCCAGGAAACAGAAGAAACAGAAACACTCCCAAAGAGCTTCTACAAAGCACATATCACCCTGATACCCAAAGCAGGGAGAGACAACACAAAGAAAATTACAGACCAATCTCCCTGATGAACACAGATGCTAAGATCTTCAACAAAATACTAGCAAAAAGAATCCAAAGACTCATAAAAAGATTATACATCATGACCAAATAGGGTTCATCCTGAGCATGCAAGGATGGTTCACCATTCGCAAGTCAATCAATATAATACATGATATCAATACGAGGAAAAATAAAAACCATATGATCCTATCAATAGACGCAGAGAAAGCATTTGACAAGATCCAGCACCTGTTCATGATTAAAACCCTCCAAAAAATGGGAATTGAAGGGACTTTCCTCAAGATAGTTACAGCCATCTACCAAAAGCCCACAGCGAGCATCATTCTCAATGGGGAAAAGTTGAAAGCCTTCCCATTAAGATTGGGGACAAGACAAAGTTGCCCTCTCTCATCTCTTTTTATTCAATATTGTACTGGAAGTACTTACCTTAGCAATTAGAGAAGAAAATGACATTAAGGGCATCCAGATTTGCACGGAAGAAGTCAAATTATCACTATTTACTATATTATACCTAGAGAACCCTAAACTCTCTACCAAAAAACTCCTAGAAACAATAGACGGCTTATAGTAGTGTAGCAGGGACGCAAATCAATACCAAAAAGTTGGTGTCTTTCCTATATACAAATAACGAAAGAGGAAAGAGATATAAAGAAAATGATCCCCTTTACAGTTGTGCCACAGAAAATTAAATACCTAGGAATCCTTTTGACAAAGAACATAAAGGACCTCTACAAAGAGAAGTACAAAACATTACTTCAAGAAATAAAAAGAGGGCTACCTACTCCCGGGCCGGTGGCGTGAAAGTCGTGAGATCATCATTGAACCGTCAGCTTCAAAGTTTAAAAACAATGGAGAAAACTCAAGAAACGGTTGAAAAAGTTCTTCTAGAACCCTACAAATACTTACTTCAGTTACCAGGTAAACAAGTGAGAACCAAACTTTCACAGGCATTTAATCATTGGCTAAAGGTTCCTGAAGACAAACTACAGATTATCATTGAAGTGACAGAAATGCTGCATAATGCCAGTTTACTTTTTGATGATATTGAAGACAACTCCAAACTTCGACGTGGCTTTCCAGTGGCACATAGCATCTATGGGATTCCATCTGTCATCAATTCTGCAAATTATGTCTACTTTCTGGGCCTAGAGAAGGTCTTAACTCTTGATCACCCAGATGCTGTCAGAATTTTTACTCACCAGCTTTTGGAACTTCATAAGGGACAAGGCCTAGATATTTATTGGAGGGATAATTACGCCTGTCCTACTGAAGAAGAATATAAAACCATGGTGCTACAGAAGACGGGTGGACTGTTTAGATTAGCAGTAGGTCTCATGCAGTTGTTCTCTGAGTACAAAAAAGACTTAAAGCCTCTACTTAATACACTTGGTCTCTTTTTCCAAATTAGGGATGATTATGCTAACCTACACTCCAAAGAATATAGTGAAAACAAAAGCTTTTGTGAAGACCTAACAGAGGGAAAATTCTCATTCCCTACCATTCATGCTATTTGGTCAAGACCTGAAAGTACCCAGGTGCAGAATATATTGCGCCAGAGAACTGAAAACATAGATATTAAAAAATACTGTGTGCCTTGTCTCAAAGATTTAGGTTCTTTCAAATACACTAGGAATACTCTCAAAGAGCTGGAATCTAAAGCCTATAAACAGATTGATGCATGTGGTGGAAACCCTGAACTTGTAGCTCTAGTAAGTCACTTGAGTAAAACGTTCAAAGAAGAAGATGAGTAAGCCATTCTCATCAGGTTTCATAGCTTAAATGAGTTATTTGGCTTTTATTTTATATATTTAAGATTTTGATCTCTAGAATCAGAGTGAATTGGGGCAATGTGAGTGACTTTAATTTAGAGTCCTACTGTGCAGATAATCATAGTAAAAGTTAAAAAGAATCAAACCACATTAAATGGATCTAATTTCAGTCTTCTCATGTGCTTTGTTGAGACCATGCAGGCAACTCCAGGTCTACAAATTGGTCTGTTGATTCTGTCAATAAATATATCCATGAATTTTTGTACACAAATAAAGAAATAAAAGAGGACACAAGGAAGTAGAAACACATTCCGTTGATCAGGAGAATCAATGTTGTCAAAATGGTAATACTCCCTAGAGCTTTATACAGATTCAATGCCATACCTATAAGGATACCCATGACATTCTTCAAAGAAATTGATCAAACACTTCTGAAATTTGTATGAATAATAAACCCCCACGGAGAGCTAAACAATCCTTGGGGAAAAAAATATGGGAGGCAGCACCTTTCCCAACTTCAAACTGTACTACAAAGCAGTAGTAATTAAAACAGCATGGTATTGGAATAAAAACAGACCTGTGGACCTATGGAATAGAGTTGAGTATCCTGACAACCAACCTCAAATACATGAACAATTAATCTTCGATAAAAGAGCAAAAAAGTACGAAATGGAGCAAGGAAAGCCTCTTCAACAAGTGGTGCTGGGAAAACTGGGCAGCGACATGTAAAAAATGAACTTGGACCTCTAACACCATGCACAAAAATCAGATCAAAACGGATTAAAGATCTCAATATCAGATCTGAATCTATAAAGTACACTGAAGAAAATATAGGAAAAAACCCTCCACGACATTCAAGTTAAAAGGCATCTTCAAAGGTGAAACACCTCTAACAAAGTAACTAGAAGCAAAGATAAACATATGGGACTGCAAGAAGCTAAAAAGCTTCTTCACCTCAAAAAGAAACAATGATGAAAAAATTCTCATCATCACTAATCAGCAGAGAGATGCAAATCAAAACAACAATGAGATATATCCTCACACCACAGAGACTGGCCCATATCCAAAAAGGGTAAAAGCAACAAATGCTGGGTGTGGATGCGGGGGAAAGGGGACTCTCATCCATTTTTGGTGGGAATGTCGACTTGTACAACCTTTCTGGAAAACAATATGGACATTCCTCCAAAGACTAGAAATTGACCTCCCTTTTGACCCAGCCATAACACTCCTGGCAATATACCCTGGGAAGCCAAAAACACACAGTGGAAACACAATCCACTTTTCTTTTCATAGCAGCACTATTCACAATAGCCAGAACCTGGAAACAGCCAGTATGCCCTAGAACTGATGACTGGATAAAGAAACTGTGGTACATCTACACAATGGAATACTATGCAGCTGTTAGGAAAAATGAAGTTATGAAATTTGCCTATAAATGGATGGACATGTAAAGGATCATGTTGAGTGAAATTAGTCAGAAGGAAAGAGAGAGATATAGAATGACTGCGGTTTATTTGCATGACATAAATATATATACATATTATTGCATATTGTGATGCCAATATCCAAGATCAAGTGAAACATGACCTTGTATCAGGAGGTCTTGTCAAGGGTGGAAATTGTCCCAAACATGTGGGAGTTAGAGGCTGGGTAAGACAGAGAATGGAACAGTGTGCTAACAATTGTCGAGGGTACTAGTGTCAACCTAGAACTGAACATTAAATACAGGCAAAAAGGACACACATGACAACCCTTTAATGTATGTTCTGTAGTCCATAGTCTGTAGGGGAAGGAGGGGGAGAGAGAGAGAAAGGGAAAGAAATGGGGAACCTGCCATGGAGGCGGACTAGGGAGGGGGAGGGAACTGGGTAATTGGTGGTGGGAGATGGGCACTGGTGGAGGGATGGGTGCTGGAACACTGTATGACCAAAACCCAAATATGAACTTTTTAATTGTGTATCTTTGTGAGTGTGTATCACACAGTGGTATAATAAAATACTTATATATATATAAATATATATATACATATTATGATACCAAAATCCAGTGTCAGGCAAAGCGTGTATCAGGAGGTCTTACCAAAAGTGGAAATTACCACAAATATGTGGGAGTCAGAGGTTAGGTAAGACAGAGAAGGGAACATGTGTGAATAAATGTCGAAAGGGTTAATACCAACCTAGAACTGAGCATTAAACACAGGCCAAAAAATGCACATGATTGGGAGGGGGAGGGAATTGGGGACATTGGTGGTGGGAAATGGGCATTGGTGAAGGGCAGGGTGCTAAAACACTATGTGACCGAAACCTCCAAACATGAACAATGTTGTAATTGTATATCTCACGGTGGTATAATAAAGTATTTAATAAAAAAAGAAACAATGACCAAGCTACAAAGACAGTCCACAGAATGGGAAAGAATATTCACCCAACACTCAACTGATAAGGGGTTAATATCCAGGATATATCAGGCACTGGTAGAACTTTACAAGGAAGAAAACAGTCAACCCCATCAAAAAATGGGGAGTATGCTGAGTGAAATGAGTCAGAAGGAAAAGGACAGGTATAGAATGACTGCATTCATTAATAGGATATAAATGGATACTAGTGTTTTAATACGTGTGGGAAATGGTAATGGCAGACTAAAACTCACCATTGAATATACACAAAGAGACATAAGTGATAAACTCTAAATATCTGCAGGGCTAGCCACAATGTATAGAAGAGGGAAAGAGATGCAGAGACAGAGAGAGACAGAGAAAGAGAGGAAATGGGGGTACCTGCTAGTGAGGCAGCCTGGGGGTGGGCGGGAGGGGTGGGGTACATTGGTGGTGGAAATGGGGCACTGATGGAGGGATGGGTGCTGGAATACTATATTACGAAGAACCAATTATGAACACCTTTGTAATTGTATGGCTCACGGTGGTATAATAAAATTTTTTTTAAATGGGGAGAAGAAATGAACAGAAACTTCGACAAGGAAGAAGTTTGAATGGCAAAAAAACATATGAAAAAATGCTCTTCATCATTAGTTATCAGAAAGATGCAAATCAAAACAACAATGAGATATCATCTCACACCACAGAGACTTTGTTCTTGCTCCAAAAGAGCAAGAACAAAAAGTGCTGGCATGGATGTGGGGTAAAGGGGACTCTCATCCATTGTTGGTGGGAATGTTGACTGGTACAGACTTTTCAGAAAACTATATGGACATTCCTCCAAAGACTAGAAATTGAATTCCCATTTGACCCAGCTATACTACTCCTGGGAATATACCTTGGGAAGCCAAAAGCACACAGCAGAAACACCATCCCTACTTTTATGTTCATAGCAGCATTATTCACAATAGCCAGAATCTGGAAACAACCAGAGTGCCCAAGAATTGATGACTGGATAAAGTAACTTTGGTACATCTACACAACGGAATATTATGTAGCTGTTAGGAGAAATGAAGTTATGAAATTTGCTATAAATGGATGGACATGGAGAGGATCATGTGGAGTGAAATTAGCCAGAAGGAGAGAAACAAATATAGAATGACTGCACTTATTTGCATGACATAAATATATATATACATATTATGATACCAAAATCCAAGGTCAGGCGAAAGGTGGATCAAGAGGTTTGTCAAAGGTGAAAATTACCACATACGTGTGGGAGCAGAGGTTAGGTAAGACAGAGAAGGGAACAGTGTGCCAATAATTGTCGAAAGTGCTATTACCACATAGAATTTAGCATTAAATACAGCAAAATGATACACATGTAACCTCTAAGTATATGTATTACAATCCACAATATGTAAGAGGAAGAGAGAGAGAGAGAGAGAGAGAGAGAGAGAAAGAGATAAAGAACCTGCCATAGAGGCAGGCTAGGGGGAGGAGGGAGGGAATAGGGACATTGGTGGTGGGAAATGGGCACTGGTGGAGGGATGGGTGCTGGAACACTGTACGACCCGAAACCCAAACATGAACATTTTTGTAATTGTTTATCTCATGGTGGTATAATAAAAATATATTTTTAAAAAATGTTCTATGTGGCTAATCATCAGGAAGATGCAAATAAAAACAATAATTTGTTATCATATCACACCACATAAACTGTCACACATAGAAAAGAACAAGAATCACCAGTGATGGGGCCGGAGCAATAGTCCTGTGGGTAGGGCATTTGCCTTCCATGCTGCCGACCCAGGTTCGAACCCCGTATCCCATGTGGTCTCCCGAGCAGTGCCAGGAGTAACTCCTGGGTGCAGAGCCAGGAATCACTCCTGAGTATTGCTGAGTGTGACCCATAAAGAAAAAAAAAACAAAAAAACAACAACCAGTGCTGGTGTGAATGTGAAGAGAAAGGGACTCTCCTTCATTGAAGGTGGGAATGCCAATTGGTCCAGCCTTTTCAGAGAACAATATGGGCATTCTTCAAAAAAGCTAGACGTTGAGCTTTCATACGACCCAGCAATACAACTTCTAGAATATACCCTGGGTCTTCAAAAACACACAGCAGAAATGTTTATTGCAGCACTATTTACAATAGCCAGGCTCTGGAAACAACCCTAATGCTGAGAATAGAAGACTGGTTAAACAAAGATGGTACATCTACACAATGGAATATTATAAAGCTCTTAGGAGAAATGAAATCATGAAATTAACTTATAACGGGATGGACTTGGAGAGTATCATGCCGACTGAAATGAGTCAGAAGGAGAGGGACAGACACAAAATGATTGCTCTCATTTGTAGGATGTAAAAATTACATAATATGAGACCAACATCCAAGGACAGCAGAAAGAAGAGCCAGGAGTTTTGGTTCATGGTTGGAACGATAAACCAAAGATAGTTGTAAGTGATTACTCTGTTTAAGAGCCGCGATACTGAAAGTGTGTAAAGGAACAATATGAACCTCTCAGTATCTGTATTGCAAACCACAATGCCCAGCAGGAGAGGGAGAGAAGAAAAAAAGTGCCTGCAATGGAGACAAGCTGGACATGGGAAGATGGGCGGTGGCAGGAGAGTAAAGGAAACATTGGTGGTGGGAAATGCGAGCTGGTAGAGGGATGGCTGTTGGAACACCGTGTGACTGAAAGCCAACCATTAACAGCCTTCTAACTGTCTCCCACAGTTATTCAATAAAAAATAAATAATTAAAAAAACAAAAACAGTATTGAAAAGAAAGCAAAGGTCAGGTTAATTCTTTTCTTTCATAATGGTTTTATGTCCTGGAAACACTGAAGTTCTTTTACACATTCTTAAGTTTTTATCATAATGTGTATGTATTCTCATTAAATTTCTTCTTGCTCCAAAAAAATTGTTAATATAAATGAGCATCCCCTAGATGTTTTTATGATAAACTAGAACATATGAACAGCTCCCACTTCTACTTAGACTTCAAAAAGATGCTTCTTTTCTTAGGAATTATATCTTTTATTTTCTTCTTGTTTGGTAATAATTTAAATTTAAAAGGAACAAGTTATTTCTGCACATCCCTGAAGTTTCCTTGTTTCTTTATCATCCCATTTCCTTCTTTTTTTGAACTTAGGTGTCTGATGAACTTACATGACTTAGTGAAACACTGTCTGTTGTGAATATATTTTCCATTTTATTTTTCAGATATACAGGGATTCCCTTTAAATTTTGAAAAAATGTAAGTCTATTTCTCTTTCTCCTTTTTGCCTTTCCATCAATAATACCTATCATCTATGGCTACCCATTTCTTGTACTCTACCTCTACCTTAGTTTTTTGGTTGTCTGTTTTGGTGCCATAGCCTGTAGTGCTTTGGGTTTACTCATGGTTTTGTGCTCAGAGTTCATTCCTGGTGGTGCTCAGAAGACCATCTGTGGTTCTGAGAATCAAACCTGGGTTGGAGGCATAAAAGTTAAACACTTCAGAAAAGAGAAAGAGAGAGAAATGGAAAGAAATCAAGAACCTGCCATGGAGCAGGGCTGGGGGAGAGGGAGGGAACCGGGGACGTTGGTGGTGGGAGATGGGCACTGGTGGCGGGATGGGTGCTGCTACACTGTTTGACCAAAACCCAAATATGAACTTTTTAATTGTATATCTTTGTAATTTTAAAAATAAAAAAATTTAAAAAAAAGTTAAACACCTCATCCATTGTACTATATTTCCAGTTCCATCTGCCCTCCAATTTTTAATCAATCCAAAGTTAATTCACTATTTACTGAAAGCTACTTTTTCAAGGAAGCTTCCTGCTCATGTTCCATAGATGTACATATTATGATGTATCCTTTATTGCTGCATAAAATTGTGATGAATTAAAGTAATGCCCATTTATTATCTCACAAGCTTATGTGATAAGAAATCTGGGTATAACTCAAAAGACTGAAAGCAAGGTTTGTGCCAGCACTGTGATCCCCATCTTGAGTTTAGACTCCTTCCAGGCTTCCAATTGTTGGCAGATTTTAGGTTTTTTGTGGTTGTAGGACTGAGGTCCCAATTTTCTTGGTGGCTGTTGGTAGATTGAGGGTTACTTTTAACTCTACAGAATGACTTTGAGTTCAAAGACTTCCTTGGTTAGAGCAAGCTATCTAGTATAATGCCCCTTCTGATGAATACCAAGTCAGGTGACTAAGGATGTTAACTTAATCTTCACAAACATTCCACTTTTACTATATCTTATTAGCTAGCAGCAAATCTCACAGGGGGATAGTATTTAGTATCCAAGGATATGAGTCATTCATTGGGACTTACATAAAGACTCTGTTTCCCACAAATAATTACTGTAAGAGACGAGAGTTATATTGTCTGTCTTAGAAAAGGCAACATTTGATCACTCAGAGTGACTTGTTCAAAATTTAACTACAGAGTAGAATATTTGATCATTTAAAATTTCTAAAACTAAAGGTGAAGAAGGATAAAAATGCCTAAAATATCAGTAAATATTGCACATTTTATTTTTACAATCTATCACAAGAGGCATCAATACTTCTACTAAGTATTTTAAGGAAAATAAGAAACTGTTGAGATATCTGCAAGTTGACAAAAGATTTTGCTTTTGCAAAATCTTTGTATATCCCAGATGGCACACAAACAAATAAGTATTTTTTAAAATGAACAAATAGAGGTAAGATAAAAGGCAGAGGGGAAGTGAAACGTTCAATTTATATTGTTTTACATGTGACTTATTAATTCTTGTAGTAACTCAGTGAGGAAAGCACTACTTAGGTTTTGTTTTTGTTTGGTTTTGGTTTTGATAGTGAAATTTGACACCTGAGAGGCCAAATAACCTTTCTCAATCACAGAGCTGTCAGGGAGTAGCTCAAAAAATTAAAGGCTTTGTTACAATATTAAGTTCTATGTGTGAAAGGTCAGTAGAGATAAAAAGGGACTCTGAGCTAACCACCATAACCCTCACCTCATGAGCACAGGTTTTGAGATAGTCTACACAGGGAAAACAAGTTTGACAGGACACCTTCCCCCACACTAGTTCCACCACAGGACCTGAGTAAACCAAGTAAAAAACTGTTATCTTGTGGGGTTTTTTACTTGCTGGAGTCACCCTCTTGAACCAATGGCTGTGCTCCATCTCCACGGATTTCCATAAAGACCAGAGTGAGAAATCAGGGTTGTTTCTGGAAAAGCCCCTTTTATTTTTCTTCTTTTTAAAACTATTATTACTATTATTATATTATTATTATAATCATCATGAGATATACGGTTACAAAGCTGATCATGATTGAGTTTCAGTCGTACAATGTTTCAACACCCATCCCTTCACCATTGAACATTACCCACCAAATGTTGGTTGATGGTCTGACATAGAAAAAAGACTGGGCCACGTGGGATGAACCCAGAGCCACGGCAGAACCTGACAAGCTACCTGTGGTATATTTGATATGTCAAAAACAATAACAATAATGGACCTCATTTCCAACAAATGGAGATGTTACTGGGGCCCGCTGGAGCAAATTGATGATCAACAGGAAGACAAGTGATACAAGTGAATGTCCCCCTTACTGACATTTTTTCTTCTCTCTCCCTCTTTCTTTCTCTCTCTCTCCCTCACTCTCTGTTCTTTTTTCATTTTTTCAACTAGGAAGGAAGATTATGTTTTAGGTAGTAAGACAGTGTGACTACTGATCCCTAGTTGCAATAATTTATATTTTCTTTCATAATCCTTTGTAAATACATGCATGCACTGTTATCCTTGGCATGAAATTCTTGTCACACACAGCCGTAGATAGGAATTTTTATAAATACAAGGGAAGAGAAAAGTAGGGCTAAATGGTAAATATTTTTTTTTGATTATACAACCATGAGATATACAATTACCAGAGGGTTCATATTTGGGTTTCAGTCATACAGTGTTCCAGCACCCATCCCTCCATCAGTGCCCATTTCCCATCACCAATGTCCCATGATTTCCCCCCCCCCCAGTCTGCATCTATGGCAGGCAATTTTCTACTTTTCTCTCTCCTCTCTCTCCTCTCTCTCTCTCTGTTTGTCTCTCTCTCTCTCTGTCTGTCTCTCTTCCTACACACTGTGGCTTGCAATACATACAGTTAGAGGTTATCATGTATATCCTTTTTGCCTACTTTCAATGATCAGTTCTGCACTGGTATTATCATTTACAAAATTATTAGTACACTGTTCCTTTCTCTGTATTGCCTAACCTCTGACTCCCACTCATTTGCAGTAGGTTCTACCAACTGACAAGACCTCCTGATCCATGTTTTGTCTGGCCTTTACATTGGGATCTTACTATTTTATTTATACCCTGCAAATAAATGCAGCCATTCTATAGCTGTCCTTTTCCCTCTGGCTAATTTCACTCAACATGATCCTCTCCATGTTCATCCATTTATAGGCAAATTTCATAACTTCATTTTTTCTTAACAGCTC
>JAJIBD010010800.1:0-21755 GCA_021461705.1 Cryptotis parvus | reverse complement strand
CATTCAATGCTCAGTTCTGTATTTTTGGCGTTCCTGTTTCCAAATAATTAGCAGAAAAACTGGTATATATTTCTATATCTCACAAAATGAATGTACTCATTATATTTCTGTCCTTATCCTTCTGACTGATTTCACTCAGCATGCTATTCTCTATGTCCATCCATTTGTAGGTAAATTTCCTGACTTGGTTTTTCCTGATAACTGCATAATATTCCACTGTGGAAGTTACACCATAGTTTCTTTATCCAGTGGTCTGTTCTTGGGCACTGAGGTTGTTTTCCAGATTCTGGCGATTAATAGTGCTACGATGAATAGAAAGTGGTGATGCTGTTTCTGTTGTTTTTTGGTCTCCAGGGTATATGCCCAGGAGTGATAAAGCTGGGTTGAATGGTGGTAGCTCAATATCTAGGGTTTTGGAGGAATGTCAATTGTTTGCCAAAATGGCTGGACCAGTCGACATTCCTAAGCCACAATGAATGAAGTCCTTTCTCCCTGGCATCTGTGGTGTGGCCATTTTAGAAGTCAATTTAAAGTCAATCTTACAAGGAGTTTTGTAACACAATTCCCGTACTTGATTAGATCCAAAGAGTTTTTAAAAAGTCTACACAAACACCTACACACAATTACTTCAATACAGCTTTTTTAAATAACTGCCCAGACTTGGCAGCAAACTAAGATGTCTTTCAGTTAGGTAAAATGAATAATAAATATGTGTGTGTAACACTGAAACAATGGAATATTTTTCTACAGGTATAAAGGGATGAAATAACTATCATGTCCTGTGAAAAAGGACATGGTGGAAGCAAAATTCATATTTCTAGGTAAAAGAAGCTAGTCTGGAAAGGTTGTATATGGAGGCAAGTATATGATATCTTGACAAAACAAAACAAGGAAGATTGGTGTTTCCAGTGCTTTTGGAAGTATGGATACAGAAAGGACTCAGCACAAACAAGAATATTTTTAGGGCAGTGGTTCAATATGAATACAAGGTCCAGTAGACAGTTTTCAAGATTCAGAAAAATAACAAGCAAAAAGAGACTTTGAGATACACAATGGACTTGGAAGGAGGGCATGGAAGACACTATTTTCCAATAAATTTCTCCCTAAACTTTATAATTGCTTTTTTAAAAATAGCTTTACTAACCAAAAAACCGAAAAATATTTGCAATATTTTTAATAAGAATTCATTTATTATAAATAAAAAAAAGAAGGGGCAACCCAATAGGAACTGGGGAAAGGCAGAAAAATAATGCGGTTACACTAAAGAAATGTTTTGTTCCAGGACAGCTCAAGAAGCATTACACGGGAGAGACCAAGGTTTGGTCTCTGGCACTACAAAAATGACTCTGAGGTCTGAGAGGTGACACCCAAAAATACCACTAGGTTTTCAAATGCAAGCCTTAAAGAGTGAATAGTGGGGAGAGGGATGGACTCAGTAACCAGTGTGATCTGCCTTGGAAGTGTGATATTCAGAGTGTGGTCAACCAGCTCTGCTGTGTGGAGCTCCATTGCCAAAACACCGCAACTGCAGGTGAACACAGCAACAACAAATATTCAAGCACCAGGGCCAGTGTGTGAGTCCCTGGTGAGCAGGCAAAGAGTGAAATTGCTGGTGAACACCAAGCTGAGTGGAGAGCAACTGAAGCAAGATGCATGAGCACCACCATCAGACTTGAGCTTGTGTTTGATCCTTCTCATCACAAAGACCACGAAGAGAAGGGGAAGCAGAAGTTCTCTTTTAATAAAAATCTCTTTCTCCTGCAAAATGACAAAAATAAAATGTAAATGTGTAAGAGAAGGGTGAGAGAGAGCGAGAGAGAGGGTAGAGAGAGAAGAATTGAAAGTGCCTGCCATAAAGGCAGGCTGGGTGGGAGGGTGGAGGGAATCAGGGGACACTGGTGGTGGGAAATGGGCACTGGTGGAGGATGGGTGCTGGAACACTGACTGAAAACCAAACATGAATATCTTTGTAATGGTGTATCTCATGGTGGCATAATAAAATAGTAAAAATAACAAAAAATAAATGTGGAATGCTTCCAGTGTTGGTAGTATGGGGAGAAAAACCTTCAATACAATTGATGAGTGTACAAACTGGTGTAATCCTCTTTTTAATTTTTTGTCACACCTAGCTGTGCTCCAGCAGTTACTCTGGTGGGCTCAGAGGACCATGTGTGTTGCCAGAGGTTAAACCTGAGACAGCTACATGCAAGGCAAGTGTCTAACCCATGTATTACCTCTCAGCCAGTTATAACTCCTTTATGAAGATAATTTAAGAGAAATTATAATAAAAATTAAACATACAGCAGATTCTTCATCTCGAGATTTGCCAGTATCTCAGTGTGAGATGCATACTCCTAGCTTTCCCCCTCCAAAGAAGCCCATGTTATCTCTTGAGTACATTTTTCTTTTCTTCCCTCTTCTTCTCCCTTTTTCTCTCCCTTTTGCACTCTTCATATTTCTCTAAATAAAACTATTTTACTTCAAAGAATTAAATGTGCATATCCACTGATGCCAAGATTCTACAAATGCACAAGGAGAAATATGCTCAGTGAAAACTTTACTTATGATAACAAGAAAACCATGGTAATAACCTAAATATGCATTAATGGGAAATCAGTTAACTGAGAGTTAGCTATTCTGTGGAATATTGAAAAGGTCATTAAACTTAGATCCATGTGTATGAACACAGGAAGCACCAATCTATACTCTATTGCATGAAAAAAAGTATGATAACATCACACAAATGTAGTTGAATATTTCTAGACATATTCACACACACATACATCTAGACTGTGATCAGTATTGACAGGGAGGAACTTATTTTGGGCGAAGGCAGACGTTTCAAATGGCCCTTGACACTTTTCTATCTTTACCACTTGGTTGGTAGCTCCATATGCTGCTGTTGTTGCAGTGCCTGGGAACAACACCCAGACTGAGCTGTGGTGCTCCTGGGACACAGTTCAGCGGCAGGGGTGTTTCCTGGGGCTGCTCACTTGTGGATCGTGCTTGAACACATTCCAGTTGCAGTGCTCACTGGGAGACATGCCCTGGCTGCAGTGCTCACATTTCTAAGTTCTGGTGTTTCTAAGGGTCACACACTTTGGCTCTGGTGTTCACACACCTGTCTCTAGAGTTCTTTCCTACATATTACTAAGCTCTGGGAAGGAAGGAAGTTCATATTTCTTGTTGGTAGCTCTGTCCCAAGCATCCAGAACACTGGTACTCAGGAAGTCTATATCTAATGAATAAAAAGTGGTAACACAGGAAAACAGTTCTAGACCTATAGAGCTAGCACAGGGGTAAGGCATTTGTCTTGCACACAACTCACCTCTGCTTGAATACCCAATGCTATCTATGATCCAGGCATGGCAGAGGTCACTCCTGAGCCCCAGAGTCAGGGATAATTCCTGAGAATTGCTAGGTGTAACCCCACAGTACTCCCAAGACAAACCAAAGAGAAGGGAAACAGAGAAATAGAGCATGAGTAAGGTGTATGCAGTGTTTTGCATGAGGCTGATTCTGGTTTGATTTCCAGCACCAAACATGGTACCACATGCGGTACCCGAGTAACACATATGATACTTGTATCCTGAGCACCACAAAGGAATAATCCTTAAGCACTATTAGTGGAACCACAAAAAACAAAATGAGGGCCGGAGCGATAGCCCTGCGGGTAGGGCGTTGCCTTGCACGCAGCCGGCTCATGCCGGCCCTGGGTTCGATCCCCCGGCAACCCATATGGTCCCCCCCAAGCACCGCCAGGAGTAATTCTTGAGTGCAGAGCCAGGAGTAACCCCTGAGCATTGCGGGGTGTGACCCAAAAAGCAAAAAAAAAAAAAAAAACAAAAAAAAAAAAAACCAAAAATGAAACAAAAAATAAAAACCAATCAAACTGTAATAGGAAATAATCAGAGATGTGCTCAAAGACATATCTTTAAAGATGTTTATTTAAACATTACTAACAAAACAAAAAGTTAAGAACAATCTAATTATCTAGGTAAGGCATATTGGTATGGCACGTGTTAGTGACTAGTTTTCAATCACTAAAAATTATGCCAATATCTAAAAAAAAGTGGGAAAAGTATACTCAAAAACCAAAAGCAAAGTAAAAATCAGTATGTGAAACATTGCTAATGTATAGATAAATATATTCAGAGAATGTATTGGAAGGGCACATTACACAAAGATGTAGATTATCACCTGAATAACTGCTTCTATGTGAGATTTAGTTCTGTTTATGCTGTTCTTTATTTTAGATCCCTTTTCAATTGGGTTATACAATGATCATACATAACTAATGTAATATATAGGAAATAGGAATGTAAATAGGAAAAAATTCTCTAAACCAGTAGTTGAAAATTTCAAAAGACTTGTTTCTGAACAAATCAATAAGATTTGATTTAATAAACAAGATTTATATATGTATGTATGTATGTATTTATTTATAGCTATAATTTTTAAAATATTTTATTATACCACTGTGAGATACAAAATTACAAAGATGTTCATAAGATGTTCATATTTGGGTTTGGTCATACAGAGTTCCAGCACCCATCCCTCCACTAGTGCCCATTTCCCACCACCAATGTCCCCGATTCCCTCCCCTTCCCCTAGCCTGCATCTATGGCAGGTTCTTTATTCTTTCTCTTTCTCTCTTTCTCTTTCTTTTTCCCTTCCCTTCCAGATTTTGGATTACAATATATACATTAAAATGATGTCATATGTCTCTTTTTGCCTGTATTTAACCAGTTCTAGGTTGGTATTAGCACTTAGATAATTATTGGCACTCGGTTCCATTCTCTGTCTTACCTAGCCTCTGACTCCCACATGTTTGCGATTATTTCCACCTTAGACAAGACCTCCTGATCCATGCTTCACCTGACCTTGGATATTGGTACCATAATATGTACATATATATTTATGTAATGCAAATAAATGCAGTCATTCTATATCTGTATCTCTCCTTCTGGCTAATTTCACTAAAATGATCCTCTTCATGTCCATCCATTTATAGGCAAATTTCATAACTTCATTTTTCCTAACAGCTGCATAGTATTCCATTGTGTAGATATACCAAAACTTCTTTATCCAGTCATCGATTCTCGGGCACTCTGGATGTTTCCAGATTTTGGCTATTGTAAATAATGCTGCTATGAACATAAAAGTAGTGATGGTTTTACCACTACATATTTTTGGCTTCCCAGGTTATATTCCCAGGAGTGGTATGGCTGGGTCAAATTGGAGCTCAATTTCTAGTCTTTGGAGGAATGACCATACTGTTTTCCAGAAAGGCTGTTCCAGTTGACATTCCTACCAACAATGGATGAGTGTCCCCTTTTCTTCGTATCCACGCCAGCACTTGTTCTTGCCCTTTTGGATATGTGCCAGTCTCTGTGGTGTAAAATGATATCTCATTGTTGTTTTGATTTGCATCTCTCAAATAATTAATTGATCACTTGAATCCCGTTATTCATCGATTTGCTCAAGCGGGCACCAGTAACATTTCCATTGGACCCTATCACGTGCCAATGTAGCCCAATAGCATCTGGTTGATTCAGGAATATGAAGAACCTCAAACCGTTCCTTCAGGGTCTTTACAAGGAAGTCTGACCATCTTGTAGGTGGGCAGCCACATGATCTTTTGACATCCTGTGGGATCCAGTCGGTAATGGCTCTAGTCCAGCGGTTGTCTCCAAATCGCATTACATGTCCAGCCCATCTGATTTTCGATGCCTTGGCAAACGAGACAGCGTCCTGACTCTGGAACAGCAAAGGAGGTCAGAACTCTGGATTCCTTCTCTCACTTGAGTGAGGTATGATATTCCAAGCATAGCTCTTTCGATTCCTCTCTGGGAGACCCGAATAGCATTCTCATCCTGCTTTTCGTGGGGCCCAGGTCTCTGAGGCGTATGTTAATGCAGGGAGAACAGTGGAGTCAAAGAGATGTGCCCATATATATCAACCAGGAATCATGTTGAGTGAAATTAGTCAGAAGGAAAGAGAGAGACATAGAATGACTGCATTTATTTGCATGGCATAAATATACCAGGTGATCTTATCAAAAGTGGAGATTACCACAAGCGCCGTGGGAGTCAGAGGTTTGGTTTGATAGAGAAGGGAATATGTGTGAATAAATGTCTAAAGGTCTGATACCAACATAGAACTGAGCATTAAATATAGACAAAAAATGCAAATGATGGCTTCTAATTGTACGTAGTGCAACCCACAATGTGGGAGAAGGAGGAGAGAGAGAGGGAGAGAGAGAGGAGATAAAGAACCTGCCATTTAGGCAGGATGTGGGAGGGGGAGGGAATGGGGGACATGGGTGGTGGTTGAGGGGGCACTGGTGGAGGGCGGGTGCTGGAACACTGTGTGACCGAAAACCCCCCAAGTGTGAACAACGTTGAATTGTATATCTCACGGTGGTATAATAAAATGTTAAAAAAAAAAAGAAAAGAAAAAAAAAAAAAAAGATGTGCCCGAGCCGGAGGTTCTTTGTCCTTTTAGCTATTTCTTCGATGTCTTTGAAGGGCATTCCATGCCGCTCTCTTCCCTCCTGCGCAGCTCAGGTTTTAGGTCGTTCATCATGTTGATTTCTCGACCTAGGTACATATAACTGCTGCATTCAGAGATATTTGTTCCATTGAGAGTGAATGGGGCCTCAGGAACTAGTTCATTCTTCATGAACATTGTTTTCTTTAGATTCAGCTGTAGACCTATCTTTCCACATTCTCGGTCGAAGTCAGCCAGCATTTGTGCAGCTTGGCTAATGTTTGGTGTTATTAGAACGATGTCATCAGTGAAGTGGAGGTGGTGTAGTTGCCGACCATCTATCTTCACTCCCATTCCTTCCCATTCTAATTGTTGCATGATGTTCTCGAGGGTGGCACTGAAGAGTTTTGGTGAAATGGTATCACCCTGTCGAACCCCTCTTTTGACATTAATGATCACTTCTTTGTAGAATGGTAAGATCCTGGTGGTGAATCCGTAATACAGCTCACGAAGGATCTTGATGTATTGGGTTTGAACACCCTGTTTGGCTAGGGCTTCGATGACTGCTTCAGTCTCAACAGAATCAAAGGCTTTCTGTAAATCAATGAACATGAGACAGAGTGGCATCTTGTATACCCTACAAACCTCAATGAGCTTGGTTACTGTGTGGATATGGTTGATTGTGCTGAATCCTTTCCGGAAGCCTGCTTGCTCGCATGGTTGTCCTTCATCTAGTGTTCTGCCAATCCTGTTCAGGATGACTCGTGTAAACAGCTTGTAGATGACGGACAACAGGCAGATGGGGCGATAGTTGCCGATGTCATGAATGTCTCCCTTCTTGAACAGTAGAAATGTCCTGCTGGTTTTCCATTGGGAGGGCATCAATGGATGATAAATTATAATGAGCATTTTTCATATGTCTTTTGGCCATTCGAATTTCTTCCTTGTTGAAGTTGCTGTTCATTTCTTCTCCCCCGTTTTTGATGGGGTTGGTTTCTTCTTGTAAAGTTCTATCAGTGTATGATAGATCCTGGATATTAACCCCTTGTCAGATGGGTATTGGGTGAATATTCTTTCCCATTCTGTGGACTGTATTTGTATCTTGGTCACTGTTCCTTTAGAGGTGCAGAAGCTCTTTAGTTTCATGTAGTCCCATATGTTTATTCTTATCTTCTAGTTGCTTTGTTAATGGTGTTTCACCTTTGAAGATGCCTTTAGCTTCAATGTTGTGGGAGGGTTTTTCCCTATATTTTCTTCAATGTACTTTATGGATTCAAATCTGATATTGAGATCTTTAATCCATTTTCATCTGATTTTGTGCATGGTGTTATAATGAGAGCAGCTTTCACTAACAGATGCTACTTCTGTGTTTTTGCTACAATTCGTTTGTGCATATCCTTTACTGATTCAGCTTTGGGGTCATAGTCCACAGTGCTTCAAGACTTACTCCTGTCTCAGGGCTCACTCCTGTAGTGCTCAGAAGATGATGCTTTTGGAGGCTCAAACCTGGCTTGGCCACACCCTCCCTGCTGTACTCTCTGGTCCTCTGTCCATATCTTAGCCATCAATGTACCATTAAACTCTAAGTTACTGAATTTGGACTTTCAAGTGCTAAAGATACTAAAAAAATTACCAAGTAAACTTCTAATTCTCTGGAAAGGAATTCTCTTACAAGTTATTAATTCTGTTTTTTTTTTTTGTACATTTGAATTCCAATTTCAGGAGAAAACTGTGTTAAGAAAAAGGGGCACTGTCCAGACTTCTTAGCCTCTTTTCTTGAAACATGGTTTTAAAGCTTTCTTTGTCTAGCGTGCTTTAGGTATCACGGTGATATGTGCCTCATAGAAGCTATTTGAGAGTGTTTCTGTTTCTTCTATTTCCTGGAAGAGCTTGAAAAGGATTGGCAGTAGGTCCTCCTTAAAGATCTAGAAGAATTCACTAGTGAATTCATCTGGACCTGGGCTTTTGTGTTTGGGCAGACTTTTAATTACAGTTTTAATTTCCTTGATGGTGATAGGCTTATTCAGGTATTGCAGGTCTTCTTGTTTCAGCCAAGGGAGGTTATATGAATTTAGAAAATTTTCCATTTCTTCCAGGTTTTCATGTTTTGTGGCATACAGGCTTCCAAAGTAATTTTGATTTCTGTGGTTTCTGTTATGATGTCCCCCCTTTTCATTTCCGATTCTATTTATTTGGGTTCTTCTTTTCCTGTCCTTACAAATCTTGCAAGTGGTTTGTTGGTCTTGTTTATTTTTTTCAAAGAACCAGCTCTTGCTTTCATTAACTTTTGGATTTTTTTGGGTTTCCAGCTCATTTATTTCCTCTCTCAGTTTTATAATTTCCTTCATTCAGACTGGGTTGGACTCCTTTTGTTGGTCTTTTTCCTAATATTTTGAGCTGTGAAGTCAGGTTATTTATATGGGCCCTTTCTTTTTCCTGATGAATGCTTGCAGAGCCATGAACCTTCCTCTTAACACTGCTTTTGCTGTGTCCCACAGATTCTCAAAGTTTGTGTCTTCATTTTTGTTTGTTACCAAGAATCTTTGGATTTCCTCTCTATTCCTTTAGCAGTGGTGCTCATGCATGTTATTTGCACTGGAGGTGATGGTGTGCCCACACATTTGTTGGTGTTGCACAACTTTCTACAGAGCCCAGATGATTTTTCAGATATGCTAAGGTCTCCTGACAGCAGAGTGACCAAGCACAGAGAGTACTCCGAACACGTGTGGCAGTATCAGGGATGGAACTAACAGCCTCACATTGGCAAGGCACACTCTGATCACTAACCAGACTCCTGGCCCTCATCAGAGCTCTCTTTAGGATATAGGTGTTCCTTTGACCTGTCTCTGAGTTCTGAAGAAAGAAGCTGTACATATCTGGGAAAACAGTGAGGGGGCATCTTACTGGGAGAGGACTGGAAGGGGCATCTCACTGGTAGAGGACTGGGAGGGGGCCTCTTACTGATTATCAGTTCAAACCAGAATTTTCCCCTAACTGTGGTTTCAACAGTAAGAAGTTGGTGGCAGAGAGTTAACTAGCATTGGTGCTAGACTCAGGAGAGGGGACTTTGTCCTGGATGATGTCCACAGGGTTAGGGCTGCATAATCACATCATTAATGGCCACCTGATATTATTGAAAACAAAGTCGTTATTATGATACTTGAACAGTCTCAAACCTGAAAATGAAAACCACTCATAGCCTAATTCAATAAATAAGCTACTTAAGTACAGAAAGTCACAAAGAACAGATTTTGTGTCATATTAGCAAATTTGATTTTCATTAATGAAAGATGAATGTCTTCTATGAAACACTTTCATATCATATTAATGACATGATAGCAAACAGCATTCACAGGTTGCTAGGCAACACGAGGACCCTCTAATGATCTTCCCTGTACTTGAGCGGCCACAGAGGGAAGATGCCAGAACTCTGGGGATAGTTTCCATTTCTTGGCAACTACTTCTGCTGAAGGACCATGATGAGACTTGGAGAAAAACACGAACAAATGACACCATTTACTATGACACATCTCCTTTATTCTTCCCCTCCTTCTCTGAGGATGACTGAGACATGAGCTTAAAAAGAATCCACACTAGTGCCCAATCCCTATATTGCACTGCCTGTGCTGCTGTGAGCCAGACAGGATTACAGAGAATGCAGAAGACCCTGAAGTTCTTTGGCAAGCCATCGTCTGTTGGGATCTGCTGCAATTCTCATCCTCTTTACCATCTTGGGAGGAGTTGCCATATTGTGACTACATGATTCCAGAGCAGGAATAGTTATCTGACCCCCTGCATAATGATTATGAATTAATGTGCAACGACCTGCCCCAAGCACAGTGGCACGGAGCAAAGCCATCCTATTATGCTCATGACGGCTTGGCTCTGCTCATGCTCCCAGGAGCATCAGATGGAAGATGAATGACTAGGGCCCGCTAAACAGCTGGGCTGAAGCCATTTGAAGGCGCCCTGCATGCTTTCCACTTGGGTATGAGTGATGTGAAGATCTGGCTCTACAAGAGGATGTCGTGTTTTACAATGCTCTTTCCTCACTTCTGAGGACCTCAGGGTCTCAGGGTTACTTTTATGGAAGGCCAGGACTCTAGGAATGACTGTCCCAGCAATCACGCTGAAAAATGGGGGTGGACTTCTAAAATTTAGCCCCTGAAGCCACATGGCTGCATACTGGCAAAATGAATTGGTCAAAGTCACCAAAAGCATCTGACTGGGAGAGGACTAGGGGACATCACCTTGGGAGAGGACTTGGGGGACATCACTCTGGGAGAGGACTGGGAGGGGACATCACTCAGGGAGAGGACTGGGAGGGACATCACTCTGGGAGAGGACTTGGGGGACATCACTCTGGGAGAGGACTTGGGGGACATCACTCTGGGAGAGGACTGGGAGGGGGACATCACTCTGGGAGAGGACTTGGGGGACATCACTCTGGGAGAGGACTTGGGGGACATCACTCTGGGAGAAGACTGGGAGGGGACATCACACTGGGAGAGGACTGGGAGGGACATCGCACTGGGAGAGGACTTGGGGGACATCACTCTGGGAGAGGACTTGGGGGACATCACTCTGGGAGAGGACTGGGAGGGGACATCACTCTGGGAGAGGACTTGGGGGACATCACTCTGGGAGAGGACTGGGAGGGGACATCACTCTGGGAGAGGACTGGGAGGGGACATCACTCTGGGAGAGGACTTGGGGACATCACTCTGGGAGAGGACTGGGAGGGGACATCACACTGGGAGAGGACTGGGAGGGGACATCCACTGGGAGAGGGGCTGAGAGGTGGCATCTAGCTCTATTTCATCAGTTCTTACTTGCAGTTCTGTGCCTCATCCTAGCAACTTTTTATTTTAGTAGATAAAAATTCTACTCATTTTTATCTGCAGCAGTTTCCTCTACACATACTGAACTTGCAAAAGGGCAGCTTCGTGTTCTCTGCTAATAGCCTCCCAAATAAACTGCAATCCATCATCAACCATTATTTAATTTTGAGTTTTATATCTCTAATGGGTTAAAGATTTTTCTTGCTTTCTAGTCATTTTATGGGGGGTTTCAAGAAGGCAAGGAGATATCTTGTTTGTTTTCTTCGTATTTAACCAGAAGACTCTAAATGTTTTTCAGCACAATTCCCTGAGAAAGTCTTCCACTAAATCTGGATCTACATTTAATGGCATGGAATCCTAAATCTGAGAGAAAGTTTTGGAAACTTCTCATAAGCTTGAGTTTTTGTTCCCACGAACAAAACTAAGAAATTTTTTACGTTTGGTAAATAAGAAATGATAAAAACACTGCCCTGATTTTTCACTGCTTCTGTATTTATAATGTATACTCTCCTCTCTGTTTTTGGCATATCGAATACATCATGGGTAGCTTGCCAGGCGAAAACCAGTAACAATAATGAATCTCATTCCCAACGAATGGAGACATTACTAGCACCCGCCGAACAAATCGATGAACAACTGGAAGACAGGTGACAAGCGACAAGTGACTCTTCTCCCCAGCGGATTGAGCCTGAGGCAAGCACTGAGTGTGGAGAGGTATAATCTCAGTGCAGCCAGACTGAAAGAAAAGAGAATCGAAGTGGGCGTATTGGGTGCAACACAGATTTGCATTGTGGGACTCAGGCTGGGGCTCTGACTGCCTCAGGTGTCTTGCGATGATCTCTCTGTGGCAGAGGGGATTAATCTCCACTGGCTCCCTTCCACCTACAGACAATTAGATCCCCTACTCTTCTGCCTGTACCAGGCAGCTGCTTTAGCAGTGGGTTGGAAAGTCAGATCCTCCAGCCTGTGGCACAATTGATCTGTCCAAAATAGAGATGGGAGGAGAAGCTGACTCTGAGGGCTGCTAGTGAGGTTGGGAGAGTGTAAGGATCTGTGTCTCCGGGGTAGGACAAGCTCATGCTGGTGGCTTACCTGGATGTCATAATAAGTCTACCATGGGGAACATTACTGTGATGTTCTTCAGGAATTTTTCAAAGTTTCAGTTCATTTAAGCCAAGCTCCTGTTATTTGCAGGCAGAGAAGCTCTGGCCCAATCACTTGAGAACTGATTTACGGAGCTGGTTTTAAATCACTTGCATTACTTGTCTTCCCATTGTTCATTGATTTGCTCGGAGCGGCACCAGTAACATCTCCATATGTCCTGTCACGTGCTAGTGTAGCCCAAGGGCATCTGCTCACTCCAGGAACACAAAGAGCCTCAGACCATTCCTTCAGGTCATGGGAATGAGGTCTATAATTGTTACTGGTTTTTGGCACATCAAATATAACATGGGTAGCTTGCCAGGATCTGCGTGTGGGTGGTATACTCTCAGTAGTAGGCTCTCATCTCATGCATTTACTGATGAACCACAATGGGGAGAGATGAGCTTTTTTTCTTGGGTGGGGCTCTCACGAGCTGTGGATTTTACTAAAATCTATTTTAAAAAGTGAAACAACACAAAATCCAATAACTGTTTTTTCCTTCTTTATAAAACCTAGAAATGATTTGATTTTTAAATCCCTAAACTGGAAATGCTTACTTCAGGTAGTTTTCTATTTTATTGCTATTGCCCAGTTTTGAAGCTGGGCAATAGCAATAAAGGCCCAGATGAGCACATTGATGCGGTCACTAATTGGAAAAATCAGGCTGGAGTTGTACTAACTCCTTGCTAGGATCCCAACAACTTAGACTTCAGCAGGAGGGTGCACTGGCACATTCAGTTGCAGATAGATCCTGAGGGCAATAAATGAGCTGATGAACACCCTCTGGGGCACTGTCGAGGGTGTGATTCAGGGCCCGACAAGCGCAGCAGAATACTGGTAACGAGTTAGCATTAATATCTTGAACGAGTTCTAGCTCTGTTCAATTATCATGTGCAGAAAGCCTACAGCTCTCAGGCGTCTGCTTGTCAGCTAGGATTGCCAGTGGTTGGGAACTAATCATTAAGCCGGCCACCGAGCCGAGAAGCCATTCCCAGCAGCCTCGTGGCCTCCAGCATGGCGGATATTTTCCTATTTCACTTGGATTTGCTCCTAATGATTGAACTATGGATTATTAATGCTTTGAGCCTCCAGGATCCCAGCGTGACTGTGCTGGGCTCTATTCTGCCCTCGGAGCCTTCAGCACGTATCTTGGCCTGACAGGCTGTGACCCAGCAGCTGTCAGAGTCGCTGGGGCCTAGCGAGTCCAGGCTCCAAACAGTGGCTCCTATTAGCAGCTGCAGGGCATTGTCGGGGCTCTCTCCTCCCCAAATGACCAGAAAGGGTGAATAATAAATCACAAAATCCAACTCTCTGCTTGGTGAAGGACAAAAAAATTACATCTTCAGAAGCTGTGCAGTTGCCGTGTGACCTGTCACTCTGAAAAGGTGTCTGGGCTGGGCAGAGCAGCACAGCTGGAGCCCCGCCAGCTCTGTGGCAGAGCGAGCCAAGGTCAGCACCTCCAGCTTCTCCTGGAGGAGGACCGGAGTCCAGAATCAATTTGCAGAACAGTTTTACAGAGTAGGCTAGGAGTCAAACACTGTTGGTTTATGATTTTGTTAGTCTTTATAACATTTTGGAAAATGGTGGAGAGGTACCTTCAGAGATATAGGAGATGAAGTTTAATGGAATTGAAAGGGGATACACTTCTATTACAGCAGATAGGGCACTTGCCTTATATGTGACTGGCCCACGTCCTATCCTGGTCACTCTATGTAGTCCCCAAGCTTGCCAGGAGTGATCCCGGAGCACAGAGCCTGGCACGAGCCCCGAGCACTACCGGTGTGATTCCCCAAACAAAACAAACAAATAAACAAGGAGCTGGGAGACATGTCTAAGATATCACTCCTTGGGGCAGGGCTTAAGGAGCCTCTGGTGCCTTTGCTGAGCAGCTGTTCTCTCCTTCCCTTTACATGGGTTTTACCACCACAGGGAGGACCAGGAAAGGTGCTTTATTTCCTGGTTAGAAACTTAAGGCTGGTGTAATGTCAGAAACACAGGCTGGGTCTAGGACTACCTAATATAAAAGCCAAGCCAGTGGTTCATATGGAAATGGGTGGACTTAGGGGAAGTAAATTTGGTGATTTTTCTTTCCTTAGGTTGCAGTGTCCAGTTTTCCTGTTGCTGATTGATACTCTTGAGCATTGTTTAAAATGCTAGTTTTCTCTGGGCCTTAATTTTAATTAAATTCAAAATTCATTTCAATTGCTGTATCTTCAAATTCACTAATCTTTTCCTCAGCAAGGTTGAATCTTATATTCACCACTACCCACTACAGTTTTTCATCCTTTATAGTTTTCACCTGTTAGGACGATTTGGGTCCTTTCCATAGCTCTACTCAACTTTCTGATGTGCAATAAAATATGGCATTCCCAACGTTCTCCCTTCTGAAATGTGACATGCCGTTTCGTCAGTAAAGAATTGAACAGCACCAGGCCCAGGCAAAGTCAGACCCGAACACCTGAAGAATCTGTCGTCAGTACTCATCAATACACTGGCTCGGCTCTTCACGTGCTACCTGTCTGAATGCAAGGTGCCAATGGAAAACCAAGAGGACAGTTCTACTGTTCAAGAAAGGAGACATCCACAAGATTGGCAATATCGCCCCATCTGCCTGTTGTCCCTCATCTACAAGCTGTTCACTCGAGTCATCCTGAACAGGATTGGCAGAACACAGGATGAAGGACAACCATGCGAGCAAGCTGGCTTCCAAAAAGGATTCAGCACAATTGACCATATCCACACAGTAACCAAGATCATTGAGGTTTGTAGGGAGTTCAAGATGCCACTCTGTCTCATGTTCATTGATTTAAAGAAAGCCTTAACTCTGTTGAGACCAAAGTGGTCATGGAATCCCTAGCCAAACAGGGCGTTCAGACTCAACACATTGAGATTCTTTGTGATGTGCAATAAAATATGTTGTTCGCTGGTGGATTCACCACCAGGATCTCACCATTTTACAAGGAAGTGGTCATTGATGTCAAAAGAGGGGCTTGGCCAGGTCCAGACGGATTCACTAGTGAACTCTACCAAACCTTTAAGGGAGGACCTACTGCCAGTCCTTTTCAAGCTCTTCCAGGAAATAGAAGAAACAGAAACACTCCCAAACAGCTTCTACGAGGCACATATCACCCAGATACCCAAAGCAGGGAGAGACAACACAAAGAAAAGAAAACTACAGACCAATATCGCTGAAGAACATGGATGCTAAGATCTTCAACAAAATACGAGCAAACAGAATCCAAAGACTCATCAAGAAGATTATACATCATGGCTAAGTAGGATTCATCCAGGGAATGCAAGGATGGTTCAACATTTACAAGTCAATCAACATAATACATCATATCAATAAAAGAAAAAATAAGAACCATATGATCCTCTCAATAGATGCAGAGAAAGCATTTGACAAGATCCAGCACCCATTCATGATTAAAACCCTACAGAAAATGGGAATTAAAGGGACTTTCCTCAAGATAGTTACAGCCGTCTACCAAAAGCCCACAGCAAGCATCATTCTAAATGGGGAAAAGTTGAAAGCCTTCCTCTTGAGATCAGGGACAAGACAAGGTTGCCCACTCTCACCTCTTTTATTCAATATAGTACTGTGTCGGGAAACGCCGCCAGGGTCCCCGACAGTGTCAGGACAGAGGTTCTCTTGTAACTCCAAGGACGCCGGGAGAACAGATGAAAACTCACGAGTCTGGTGCAGCTCCAAAAAGGCTTTTAATAGTACAAAAGCTCTTCCATAGCACTCCAATATAATGAACAAACTCTAGCTCTGGTCTGAACTTAGACCATACAAAAGAGCCTAAGTCTCCCACCAAAAAAGAGAGGATCTCACCTGAGCTGAGTCCTACCCAGAAGAAGCAAAAAGGCCAAAGAGCAAAAAGCCAAAAGTCAAAAGCCGCAAACTAAAAGGCCCAAAAGGTAAAAGGTGAAGCGCCCCAAGTCAGCCCCTTATATACACCAAAGTAATCCAATCGGGAGGGTCATGTCAACAAAGAACTCTAAACAGAGTGTAGTGCCACACCCTATTGCAGGTATAAACAAAGGTTATGCCAAGGTCTAATCCTTTCTACCAAGAATATCTCTTATGTAAAACACTGGAGAGAGAGGGCTGATATAAAGTAATACATCTTAACTTCATGAGCTTCATGTAATCTAGATGGTACCCACAAGGTCCTTCTTATTATTATCTGCACCAGGGTGATTCTGAGCATCTTGTTCTGTGTACTGAAAGGGTCACACTCGCCTGCTTAGGGAAAACTAGTATGATCCTTCCTATAGTCTTCATATAGTCTCAATGTAGCCAGGGTGGTAGTCTCCTAGTAAATTTCTAACTGTCCCACGCTGGGTGCAGTGGGTATAAAGAGGAGCTGTGCCCAATCACGAAAACATAGAAGTCTTAGTAGATGTATAAGTCAGAAGTTATTCAATCAAGGTGACTTCTGTAAGTGCCACACCCTCTAGCAGTGTTTACATAGAAGAGAAATCTCATTAGAATGAACCTTGACTTAAGTAGATTAAGTTGGGAGTGGGAAAAACAACAAAACTCCCAGAATAGCTACATCTGTCCTCCAACAGTACTGGAAGTACTGCCATAGCAATCAGAGAAGAAAAGGACATCAAGGGCATCCAGATAGGCAAGGAACAAGTCAAGCTATCATTATTTGCAGATGACATGATATTATACCTAGAGAACCCTAAACTCTCTACCAAAAACTCCTAGAAACAATAGACGCATATAGCAGAGTGGCAGGATACAAAATCAACACCCGAAAGTCGGTGGCTTTCCTATATACAAATAACAAAAGAGAAGAAAGGGATATTAAGGAAACAATTCCATTCACAATTGTGCCACAGAAAATCAAATACCTAGGAATCAACCTACCCAAGTGTGTAAAGGACCTGTACAAAGAAAACTACAAGACACTGCTCCAAGAGATAAAAGAGGACACAAGGAAATGGAAACATATTCCCTGCTCATGGATGGGGAGAATCAACATTGTCAAAATGGTAATACTCCCTAGAGCTCTGTACAGCTTCAATGCAGTCTCTATAAGAATACCCATGACATTCTTCAAAGAAATTGACCAAACACACCTGAAATTTGTATGGAACAATAAACCCCTAAGATAGCTAAAACAATTCTCGGGAAAAAATAAGCTGGGAGGCATCACCTTTCCCAACTTCAAACTGTACTACAAGGCAGTAGTAATTAAAACAGCATGGTATTGGAATACAAACAGACCTGTGGACCTATGGAATAGAATTGAGTATCCTGACATCCAACCTCAAATACATGATCATGTAATCTTTGGTAAAGGTGCAACGAGTCTAAAATGGAGTAAGTAAAGCCTCTTCAACAAGTGGTGTTGGGAAAACTGGGCAGCGACATGTGAAAAAAAATGAATTTGGACCTGTGTCTAACACCATGCACAAAAATCAGATCAAAATGGATTAGAGATCTCAATATCAGACTTGAATCCATAAAGTACATTGAAGCAAATATAGGAAAAACCCTCCACGACATTGAAGCTAAAGGCATCTTCAAAGGTGAAACATCACTAACAAAGCAACTAGAAGAAAAGATAAACATATAGGACTACATGAGACTAAAAAGCTTCTGCACCTCAAAAGAAACAGTGACTAAGATACAAAAGCAGTCCACAGAATGGGAAAGAATATTCACCCAATACCCATCTGAGAACTTTACAAGAAGAAAACAAACAACCCCATCAAAAAATGGGGAGAAGAAATGAACAGAAACTTCAGCAAGGAAGAAATTCGAATGGCCAAAAAACATATGAAAAAATGCTCATCATCACTAACCATCAGAGAGATGCAAATCAAAACAACAATTAGATACCACTTTACACTACAGAGACTGGCACATATTCAAAAGAACAAGAACAAGTGCTGGCGTGGATGTGGGAAAAGGGGGACACTCATCCATTGTTGGTGGGAATGCTGGCTGGTACAGCCTTTCTGGAAAACGATATGGAACTTTCCTCCAAAGACTAGAAATTGAACTCCCATTTGACCCAGCCATACCACTCCTGGGAATCTACTCTGGGAAGCCAAAAATACGCAGCGGAAACACCATCCCTACTTTTATGTTCATAGCAGCATTATTCACAATAGCCAGAATCTGGAAGCAACCAGAGTGCCCGAAAATCGATGACTGGATAAAAAGCTTTGGTACATCTACACAATGGAATACTATGCAGCTGTTAGGAAAAATGAAGTTATAAAATATGCCTACAAATGGATGGACATGGAGAAGATTATGTTGAGCGAAATTAGCCAGAAGGAGAGAGACAGATACAGAATGACTGCATTTATCTGCATAACATAAATATATAGGTACATATTATGATACCAATATCCAAGATCAAGTGAAACATATATCAGGAGGTCCAGTCAAAGGTGGAAATTATCACAAATGTGTGGGATTCAGAGGCTAGGTAAGACAGAAATGGAACAGTGTGCTGACAATTGTTGAGGGTACTAATGCCAACCTAGAACTGAGCATTAAATAGAGGCAAAAAGATACACATGACAACCCTTTAAAAGTATGTTCTGTAATTCATAACTCAAGGGGAAGGAAAAGAGAAAAGAGAGAGAAATGGAAAGAAATCAAGAACCTGCCATGGAGCAGGGCTGGGGGAGGGGGAGGGAACCGGGGGACGTTGGTGGTGGGAGATGGGCACTGGTGGCGGGATGGGTGCTGCAACACTGTTTGACCAAAACCCAAATATGAACTTTTTAATTGTATATCTTTGTAATTTTAAAAATAAAAAAAAATTTAAAAAAAATTTGCCTATAAATGGATGGACATGGAGAAGATTATGTTGAGCGAAATTAGCCAGAAGGAGAGAGACAGATACAGAATGACTGCATTTATTTGCATGGCATAAATATATATGTACATATTAAGATACCAATATCCAAGGTCAAGTGAAACATATATCAGAAGGGCTTGTCAAAGGTGGAAATTATCACAAACGTGTGGGAGTCAGAGGCTAGTTAAGACAGAAAATGGAACAGGGTGCTAACAATTGTCGAGGGTACTAATGCGAACCTAGAACTGAGCATTAAATAGAGGCAAAAAGATACACATGACAACCCTTTAATGTATGTTCTGTAATCCATAGTCTGGAGGGGATGAAAAGAGAAAGAGAGAGAAACAGAAAGAAATAAAGTACCTGCCATGGAGGAGGGCTGGGGTAGGGGAGAGGGAACTGGGTACGTTGGTGTTGGGAGATAGGCACTGGTGGCGGGATGGGTGCTGGAACACTGTATGACCAAAACCCAAATATGAACTTTTTAATTGTATATCTTTGTAATTGTAAAAATAAAAAATTAAAAAAAACACAGTGAGTTTCTTTTCCTGTGGCAGAGGTCACTTGGTTGTACAAAGTTATTGCTATTCACTTTATAACCAAGATTCAAATCTGCTTCTCCCGCTACTTTAAGGATTTCTAGAAACCACCCATAACTGGCAGTACATCACTTTCTGTTTACTTAATCCAAGATGATTCTGTTGTCTGCAACTAAACCCTGAATGGGAGATTTATCAAAGAACTTGACTTTCTTGGAACCTCAGTACTAGTAGAAGTCTTAACTACTAACTTACTACATTCACGTCATGGGTGAAAAAAATCAAAGCGTTAGAGTTTTACATGAGTTAAATCATGATGTTGTTACCGATAGTAAGAGAGGCTTCTTATAGCTAATGTTGGTGAAAGAGTTCATTTGAAGAGTTCTTAACACAGACTGGCTCTATCATTTCCTGGTGCATGTGTATAAGCTTTACCAGGGATTTCAATCTGTGTTTTCCTTGGAGGAGTTCTTTAAATGCTGTTGACCATTTTCTGGAGTTAAAACCAAATTATGATCTGCAAATATACAGACTACAGATACATAAGAACTGCAGTATGTTCCAAAGCTCATTAACAGGTGCAATACTTCAAGCTATAACATCCCCGAAACTTCGTATGAATTTACTTAGGACACACATCTGTGTTTTAACGGGCCCAAGTTGGTGCCAGCTGATCTTCAAATACTTATAAAGCTTGATTTTTCTCTATTAAATAACTAAAATAGAAGCCTTAATATCTTCTTTCTCCACTCATAAATTATACTGCACATTTCCTGAATCATTTTATTAGAGAAGCAAAAGTATTCTTATGGGGCTGGAGTGATAATACAGCAGGTAGGTTTCTGCCTTGCATGCGACATGTCCGTCATCACATATGGTATTCTCTGCCCAGCTATGAGTGATCCCTGAGTTCAGAGTCAGAGTAGGCCCTCAGGGACAGTCAAGTATGACCCAAAAACAACAAAAAGGGGTAATTTTAAAAATGGACTCACCATGTATTCATGTATTTCAAGATTACAAAGTTATTCATCAGTTTCAGTTGCAGCACTAATCTCTTCACCAGTGACCACTTCCTTCCATCCATGCTGCTAGTTTCCCTGCCTCCAAGTGCCCCTATGGCAGGCACTTTATACCTTCTTTAGGCTTCCTGTCTCCTCCAGAGTGACCAGTCCCCTCTACCAACATATCCTTCCCTGACCTATACTCTACCCTGCCTTACCCCCTCAGAAAAAGTATTATGTCCCAAACTTAATTATTTTTATGGTTGATATATTTATAATAGGTATAAATGAATTTTCAAATAGAATATTTCTAAAGTATGGTCACTCTATAATAAAATACATTGACTGACACCCAATGTCCTGTACCAAAGGAATAATCAGAAAGACTGAGGACACTGGTCTGGTGCTGCTTATTGGTGCCAACATCTTTGAAGCCCTGACATTTCTCTTTTTCTTATCTATGAAAAAGGGACGCTGGGCTGCATGAAGACCCTTTTTCACATGTAGGTTTGGAGAATTAAGTTGTACTGTACATAAATGTGTGCAGATCTTTATAAAGGTCTTTATACTAGGAGCAAATACATGACCCCTTTACATACTCTAGTTGTATATAGCTTAATCAACTAAAATGTTTTAGGTAGGATTAGTTATGGATTTTGTATTAAATTTAGTTAAAATATTTTTCCAAGTTCTCTCTAATAAACATGAATTGCTGTTGAAATGAAAAATATTAAAAAATATAAACAAAATATTTAGAAACACATTTGGGCGGAAAGGAATGAGAATGCAGCCTGGAGGGGCCATTTTCATGCTGCCCATGTGTAAGCAAGCTTTAAAGCATCTTGGCCTTGAGAAGGACAGATTTTTTTTCCTTTTTATTAGGGGGAGGATTACACC
>JAJIBD010010799.1:0-50377 GCA_021461705.1 Cryptotis parvus | reverse complement strand
TATTGGGGTGGGCATGGTCTTCTTTGAAATCCCTTCCTGACTTTGTTCCAACTGAAGCCTCTCTCGGAGGGGGTCCAGCCACCTCAGGGTCTGTTCTCAGGATCTGTTACTGATGGCAGGAAGATAGCACCAGGCCTGGGCCTTAACTCTTGCAGCTTCAGGGCTAGTATATTTATTACTTCTCAGGAATGCCATGGTCATGGGCCATCTCCTATCTGTCTGCCTGTTCAACTTTAGTACCTTGGAGACATGTGCTGAAGGAATTTCTACCATCAATGTTCTAAAGAACCGGTGATAGAAGAGCCGATCCTTGAGGCAGTCAGGGTGGAGAGACCCGAGGCAGGCACCTGGAACCAGTGACCTCACCACCACAGACCAGCGCAAACTCCTCCCTCAGAAACACCAGTGACTTTTCAGCTGAGAGATGATGGGGCCTGACTCATCCTGTCACGACAAGCCTGCAAGTAGCTTTTACAGAGGGGTCTAGGGGTGACAGAGTAAGCCAAGAACCAAGACAGAACCGAGCCCCTCCCGCTTCCAGCATGGAAGTGGCAGTCTTCTGCTGGTGGGTCAAATATTAGATCAAAGAGCCAGGAGTAAGCCCTGAGCGCAGAGCCAGGAGCGCGCATAAACTGGCACAGAGCCAGGAGTGCCTGAGCCAGGCCAGGGGGCCTGCGCGAGCCGGAGTAAGCCCTGAGCGCAGAGCCAGGAGTAAGCCCTGAGCGCAGAGCCAGGAGGTAAGCCCTGAGCGCAGAGCCAGGAGTAAGCCCTGAGCGCAGAGCCAGGAGTAAGCCCTGAGCGCAGAGCCAGGAGCGCCCCGTAGGGCGCGAGCCGGAGTAAGCCCTGAGCGCAGAGCCAGGAGTAAGCCCTGAGCGCAGAGCCAGGAGTAAGCCCTGAGCGCAGAGCCAGGGAGTAAGCCCCTGAGCGCAGAGCCAGGAGGTAAGCCCTGAGCGCAGAGCCAGGAGTAAGCCCGAGCAGGCCAGGGTGCGAGAGGCCAGGAGTAAGCCCTGAGCGCCGCCGCTGTGACCCAAAAAAAGAAAAAAAAAAATTAGAACAGCTCAGGAGCCTCCCCAAAACAAGTGTTAGATTTGTTTTTTTCTCTTGGGGTCACACCAGCAATGCTCAGGGGGTTACTCTTGGCTCTGCACTCAGGAATTACTCCTGGCGGTGCTCGGGGACCATATGGGATGCCCAAGATTGAACCTGGGCTGGCTGAGTGCAAGGCAAACACCCCCTTCTCCCCACTGTGCTATCACTCTGGCCTCAAGTGTTAGATTTAAAAGACTACGTCTTTTCCTGTATTAGGGGCACAGCCATTGATGTGTGTGTGCCTGTGTGAGTCCATATGTGAACATGAGTGTGTGCGAGAGATCACGTTCAGGCCTAGTTAAGCACTCTCCACCCTCCCTACAGCAATTAAAATGCATTAGTGGCTTTGCAGGATAGCAGTGAAGCCTCCACAAGCTGGAGCTGAGCACAGTAACAGAACCCAGGTGGCACTAAGGCCACGCCTGTTCAGTGCTGGGATTAGCAGGTGGGCCACAGCCCACGGGACGCAGGAGTCCTGGCCCAGGAGAGTCACCCTGTCCCCGGTGAGCTTCCTGACCCAGAGAAGCAAACACAAAGCCTGTCAGGACATGCCGGCCCACTGCTCTTGGTTCCCCTTGGTCCGGAGGCAAAATAACCCACAGAACACAGAAGATTCAGACCTTCAACGAACACTCTGATTAATGGATTAGGGCCTCCAAAACCTCAGACAGTGGAATTATCAGCTATAGATATAAAGTTAACTGTGCAGAAAATGCCCAAGAAAAGTGAAGGCGCCCCATATAGTCCTCTGAGCACCACTAGGGTGATTCCTGAGTGCAGAGCCAGAGTAAGCCCTGAGCATTGTGGGGTGTGGCCCCCATTTTCTTAAGAAAAAAGAATGGCCCCTCAATCCTTAAAAAGAGAATGAAAAGAAATGAAAAGCAAAAATTTAAGATTAAAAATTCAAATAGACTGGGTTTCACAGCTGAGGTGAAAATTAGTAAGTTAGGACAACAGTTAAAAGCCCCAGAGAAAAAAAGAGAACAAAAATAATATTAATAGAATCTACAGCTGAGAATTTCAGAGTGGGGCCAGAGGGATAGCACAGCAGGTAGGGCATTTGCTTTGCATGAGACGGGCCTGGATTCGATCCCCAGCATCCCATATGGTCCCCGAGCATCGCCAGGAATAATTCCTGAGTACCGAGCTAGGAGTATCCCTGAGCATTGCTGGGTATGACAAAAAGAAAAAATCTCAGAGCAAAAATATATGTGACAAACAAATCTAGACACAAACCAGGGATGGGACGGAATGAACAGTCACACATAGCTGAGTGCCCTGGGGAACCAAGGGGACAGAGCGATTATCTCAGAGCCTCAAGAGAAAAACCAGTAACCAGGACCGATGCCAGTAAAGCCGAGGAGAATGTCAGGGTGTGTCTGAAATTTGCTGAGGACAGCCTGAGTGTTCTTACATGCCCCACAAAAAGGCTGAGTGCCGTGAACCTGACTGACAGACATGCCACAGAACACACACGTCCCAACACGTCACACTCTTAAATATATGCAGTGTAGGGGCCAGAGCAATAGCACAGCAGAGAGGATATTTAATGCCTTGCTCACAGCTGACCTGGGTGCAATCCCCAGCATCCCATATAGTCCCCTAAGCTAGACCAGGAGTAATTCCTGAGTGCAGAGCCAGGAGTAAGCCCTGAGCATAGTCAGGTATGGCCCAATAACCAAAAAAAAATAAAATATATACTTCTAAAGGGCTGGCGTGATAGTATAGTGTATAGGGCTTTGCTTAGCATGCAGCCAATGCAAGTTTGAACCCCCAGCACAACATAGCCCTCAGAGCCTACCATGAGTGATTCCTGAGAACAGAGCCAGGAATAAGCTCTGAGATCCAATGAGTGTCGCTTAAAAAACAAAAACCACAAATATGTATACGTCTAGGGGGCTGGAGCAATAGTACAGCAGGTAGGGCATTTGCCTTGCAGGTGGCCAGCCCAAGTTCAATCCCCAAGATGCCATATGGTCCTTGAGCACTGCCAGGCATAATTCCTGAGTGCAGAGCCAAGAGTAACCCCTGGGCATCACCGTGTGTCCATGTGTGACTTAAAAAGAAAAAAAAAATTAAAAAATTAAAAAAAATATATACTTCTAAACTCAAGAGACAAAATCTTGGGATATTTTAAAAATATTTAGAGGTAAACATTAATGAAAATAAAACATATTTGTTCTTAAGGAATTCAACAAATTGTAGTTGCCTGAGATAAACTGGGCAAGGTTAGGGACATTCAATGGTAAAGCATATACCCAGTCTATCTCCAGCACCACACACACTCAAAATAAAACTTAACAGTGAATTTTTTATTTTTCTGGGGAGTCACAACCAGCAGTACAAAGAAGTGTGTGGCACTGAGGCTAGACCTCAAGATTCCGGTATGCAAACTGTCTAGATTTGCTTCAGCCCCTGCGAGATAGCGCCCCAGCCAGCCCATCAAAAGTGAACAGGAAACAAACCCTGACATAGCCAGAAAGATGGAAGCAACAGCTAATTTTTCCACCAAAGTAAACGATAGGTCCAGGCAGACTTTCCTCCTTCAGTCAAATGTTCAAGAAAACCAGTTATTTTAATGTTCGATGATTCTGAGACTGCAAAAGAAATTGTCTGCAGCTAAAATGGAGACAGACAAGGTCGTTGTCAGGAGAAGTACACCCCTGAGCCAGATGCTAAACCGGAAAGCAATGTGTCAGCAGTCAGAGCACTGTGGACACGATCACCACGTAATTCAGTAGGTGGTCAGTGCCGAGAAAGCACAGGGAGTGTCCGGCTAGAGATCTCTGCGCTGGGCCTTGTGCAGGCGGCGAGGCTGCGGGGGGCTGGGCTCTCCATGCAGAACCTGGCCTGGCCTGGTGCTCCCGGGATGGTCGCTCTCTGCTCTCCTCAGCTACATGTAGGCCCTGCACATGTAGGCACGTGGGGACGCAGAGGGAGGCCTGGCGACCTCGGCCTATGGTGTCTGCCAGCGAGTGCCGCAGTGTGTTGATACCTTTAAAAAATAAAGGCCAGAAAGAAGCCAGGAGACGGTCCAACATGGGTGAACCTGGACCACCCCACGCCACGAGGTTCCCAAACTACTGTCCTACTTTTCTTATATTTTTTATGTTTCAAATTTATTTTTACTAAAACACCGTGATTTACAAAGTTGTTCATAATACAGTGGCTTCAGGCATCTAGCGTTGCAACACCACCCTGTACTTTCCCTTCACCAATGTCCCCAGTTTCTCTCCCAGCCCCAGCAGCCCCCTTTAGGCGCTGCAACAAGCTGACTTGATGTGGCTTGGCCCAACCAAGCACTACTACGCAACAGCTGCTCAGGTGGAAGTGCTCAGCTTTGCTCATCAATAATATTGGCTAACCAGTGATTAGTTGTGATTCTTGGATAAGTTATCAGCTCAGATTGTGGATGTGTGTGGTGGGGCACATCCAGCAGTGCTCAGAGCTTACTCCCTGGTCTGTGCTCCAGGGACACTCCTGGCGGGGTTGGGGAGGAGCCCGGTTGAATCCCTTTACCTGTGCTCTTGCCCTGGTCAGCAGCTGCTTTAAACTCTTTGATTTTTGTTACAGAGAATGAAAAACCTATGAAAGTCCAGTATATGAGAAAAATTACAACCAGCCTACTAAATCAACTTTGTGTTGGAAGGATGGAGGTTGCATGATTTTTATTGGGATTATGAAAAAGCAGTCAGATGTGGGGCCAGCGCCACAGTACAGCGGGAGGGCATTTGCCTTGCAGGGCTGACTGCTGGCATTCCATATGGTCCCTGAGCACTGCCAGGAGTAACTCCTGAGAGCAGAGCCAGAAGTAACCCCTGAGCATGGCAAAAAGAAAGAAAAATAAAAGCAGTCAGATAAGAACCAAAGTTGCACAATCCTTGTTGGAAAAAAATCCCTATTCACAACAGCTAGATGCAGACTGAATCAATAACCACCCCAGTCTGGGTGAGGCTCTTATCAGGGAAGTGACTCTGAATTTCAGTGCATTTTGCATCATATAAGACAAGAAGAAAAGGAATAAAGAAAATGGTGACGCTTATTGTTTGCAATAAGAATTTATGCAATCTCAATAATCTCTTACCAGGCAATTTCACTCGAGAATCAGGAGAATGAATACTACTCTTATTCAGACATTTAAAAAATAGTCAATGAGTTACCGAGTAAAATTAGTCACAAAACAAACATCAAGTAATTCGCTTCCAAAGTGACAGTGTACTATAATAAAGGAGTAACTTTAATGATTACATGGGAAAGTTATATAAAAAGTTTTTAAATGCAAATCCTTATTTTTTCTCACTGATTTTAAATTTTTGATGTAATTTTCAGTTTGTGGTAGGTGCTATTTGGGAGATGCTAACATTTGAAATGAAAAGAATGTCTTCTAGTGAGCAGCCATTTTGTCTACTTGAGATTATCTCTATTCCTATGACCAGAATCATCTTTCTGTTGTGTGATTTCTTTGGTCTGATTCTTTTTTTTTTCTTTTTGGGTCACACCCGGCGATGCTCAGGGGTTTCTCCTGGCTCTGCACCCAGGAACTACTCCTGGCGGTGCTCGGGGGACCATATGGGATGCCGGGATCGAACCTGGCCGGCATGGGCCAGCCCGGCGTGCAAGGCAAACGCCCTACCCGCTGGGCTATCGCTCCGCCCTCGGTCTGATTCTTATTTCATACCACAGACTGTGTTTTTATAGAGACACAGTGCATACTGGTCCTACTTATTGATCTTTTTCTACCTTTCCCAAGCTGCTTGGGGCTGTTTCTGACAACCCCAAGTCGTGAAGTCGCGGGGGCCGCCCAGGCGTGCCATTACTCTCTGTCCCTGTGTCCATGTTCAGGGAGGCACCAGATGACCAGATGGCCGCTAGAGTAAAAATCAGAAATGGAAATAAAGAACTTTATGCTTTGAATTGCTGCACATGTAACAATGGCAGAAATTATTTAATTTAAAACTAGTTTTATTTAGTTTGCTTTTAGGGTCACACCCGACAATACTCAGGGGTTACTCCTGGCTCTGGGCTCAGGAATTGCTCCTGGTGGTGCTGGGGGACCATATGGGATGCCGGAGGATCGAACCTAGGTCAGCCACATGCAAGGCAAAAGTCCTGCCGGCTGTTCTATTTCTCTGGCCCCAGTTTTAAACTAGTTTTAAAAAATAGAAGATCAATGTCTCTTCCATAAAAATATGAAAAACACACTCTTCTACCAGAGCCTGACAAGCATTCTAATACAGAGCATGGTGTTTTGGGAATTGGCCAAAATGTAGTTATATGGAGTGGAAGAAGCATGTGTCAGCTGCAGGGATGAGGCAGGTAAGGATGCCTAGGGGAGAGCGGTGGGGACTTTTTTTTAAAATATCAAAACACCTGACTCATGAAAACCCATTCCCTATTCTCCCGGGCTCTCTTATCCCTTTTCTCTTATCTGCTCTTGCTTGCCCAGTAAGCACTGTGCCCTGGCCTCTCAGTGCTGGGGACCCCGGTCAGCACTGAATGAGCAGAGCTGAGGAATCTGGGTGCGGGGTCTCAGGGTTGGGGGACAGGCTCCTCACAGAGGAGCAGGGCTGAGTTTGGGTGCGGGGTCTCAGGGCAGGGGGGAACGACACTCTCCTCACAGATGATTGTTCAGCAGCAAACCAGACCAAATCCTAAGCCACGCAAAAAGCAAAATGTAGAACTGCGCAAAGGTACTAAATGTGCTGCAATTACAAAACAGCATACTTTTATTCTTAATAAATACCGGTGAAATATATACAAAACTGAGTAGGCCACTGTATAATACTGCTCAACACTAACAACTATTAAGTTAATAGACATATCAACACCCTAGCTTTGAATTACTACATAGAAAACTTGCTTTCACCTTTCTGAGCTCCACCTGCCGTGCCTGGGAGCCAAGCTCAGCTTAGGGAATGGCATGGCACCACGGTGGGCCTCAGGGCTCCCAGCGCTTGTGCCTCGGCCCTGGAGCCAGCTCCCTCTCCCTTCAATAAATACACCAGCGGGACTACATGTAACAGAAAAATGGTAGCATCAGTCTTTCTGTTTTTGTCAACTGTCTCTTTTACTGCTAATAATGGACTTGAAGGAATCAGCAACTAAGGGCTGAAAAGGGGTTTTATAAAAATGTATTTATTTTCGGATACTCCATCCAGATTCTACAGTTAAATGAAAGAGAAGGACGGCAGCAAACAGCAGAATGATAAATGTTGGGTTCCGAATCCAAGGATAGAAGCTCAGAGAACTTCAGGTGCTTCATAGACCTCAGCAGACAAGTGCAGAATCAGGCCCACAGCTGAGGCTCTTGGCTCACACGGAACAGGAGCGAAGCAAAAGCTTTCTCCCTTACAATTTTCCTGGGTTCAATTTCTGTGTATAGGAAACATCCACTTTTCATGAGATGAAAAAAATGAAAGCAGATTCATCAGGGTAGGGTTAGTTCAGCAGAACCCCCCCTTTTTTTTTCTTTTTGGGTCACACCCAGCAATGCTTAGGGGTTATTCCTGGCTCTGCACTCAGCAATTACTCCTGGCCATGCTCAGGGACCATATGCCAGCAATAGAACCCAGGTTGGCCATGTGCAAGGCAAATGCTCTCCCCGCCATGCCATCGCCTCCGGCCCCCAGTTCAGCAAAATCTTCTAAGGAGCCTTCTTTTCTTGCAGCCTCTGACAAGCTTCCAAAAATGTAGCCAAGACAGACAAAACCTTTTCCTACTGCTGTACATGTCCCAAACAGTTAAAGAGTCAACACCATGGGAAAAAGACATAAATTCATCAGCACCAAAAAGAAAATGGCTTTTCTTTAGGAGAAAGTCTTCAACTGTGTCCTGCCCTTCGTTAAACAGATAGAATCTCTCCTCTAGGAAAACCGCTGCCTCAAGCCTACCCTTCAGGTGAAAGAAAAAAGGGTAACTAGGCAATTGACTTGGCTTTATACTTTGATTTATCAAAGACAATTTTTTGCTTTTTTGGGTCACACTCGGCAATGCTCAGGGGTTACTCCTGGCTCTAGAGCACTCAGCAATTACTCCTGGCACTGCTCAGGGGACCATATGGGATGCCAGAGATCGAACCTGGGTTGGCGCGTGCAAGGCAAACGTCCTACCTGATGTGCTATCACTCCAGCCCCCCCTTTTTTTAAAGAGATTCCAAGGCTCTAAGGCTACTTGATACATTTTCGGAGAGGTGTAGCTTCAGATTCCACTAGCTTTCTGCCCCCTCCAGTATCAAATCTAACTTTACTACTCGTCGTTCTTCGGCCACTGTTCAGAGGGGGGCACACTGTCTCAATAAGACAACTTATGTCAAGTAGATGCTCCGGTTGCTCAGTCGAAAGGCTGACACACACACTGCTGGTCACGTCTCCGATCACATGCAGTCCACCACGTTACTGGCTCCGTGGCCGACGCCTCGGATCTGGCTGGTCAGGCAGGCGCACACGGCCACACCTGCTCCGGCTCTGCAGTGCGACACGGATCCAACGAGCTCCCACCTGAAAGCAGAGGACGGGTGGTCTCACATGGGGCAAGGCCCGGTGCAGAGCCGTACCCAAAGGAGGTGGGTTTGAAATAAAGGGAATTTCCTGAGGGCAACAAAGTCCCTCCAGGGCTTCCTCCTGGCCTGTGCTCAGGGATCACTCCTGGTGGTACTTGGGGACATGTGGGGTGCTGGGGATCCAAACTGCCAGCCGTGTGCAAGGTAAGAGTCCATCTACGCTATGGCTCCGCCCCGCATTAATCTGAACAGCTATATTTCGCTCTGTTTGCGCCCGCGGAAGACTGTTTCAGAAACATGGCACTGAAACCCCAGGCCGAGATGAGAATTACCTGTTGAGCACAGGGTCAAACGCCTCGACTGTGTTCAGATAGGAATTGCCGTTGTGGCCGCCCACTGCAAAGATCCTGCCCATGACCGTGGCAATGCCCACACCGCCCCGAGGGGTGGTGAGCGCTGCCACGTGATCCCACTTGTTGCTCCGAGGGTCGTAGCGTTCCACGGAGCTCAGCGGAGAGTTATCGTCGAACCCACCTGGGGGAGACAGTCAGACATAATATACGGGCTCCCCTGCCATCCCACCCTGCCCCTGACGCCCTCCATGGTCCTTTCTTGGAGCGAAGTAAAACTGCTTTATTTTAAGAAACTTAGGGAACAAGGAGCAAAGAGACAGGGAGAGGGAGATCCGTATTCACGAAGAACATGGGCTTTCCCTGACAGGTAACACCCCAATGGGGCTGTTTTACAGCACAGCAATAAAACAGTACAGCGCCTCAGCACTAGGGCTTAAAATCCCAGCTTTCGCCCACTCCCCACCCCTGCCTCACACTGTTGGGTATGGCCACCAAAAAAAAAAAAAAACAATGAAATAATATGAAAATAATTGAGGACTGATTCCACACGAGCTTCTCTGCAATGTAATCTGCCACTGTGTTGCTTTATGACACGGTCGTTGTACAGCCACATGCAAGGACAGAGAGACTGTCACTCACCAACAACGTACAAGCAGCCATGGAGCTCGCTGACTCCGTTGCCCGCTCTGCGCTGCCCCATTTCTTTGACTTCTATCCACTTATCCAGATGCGGGTCGTACTCTCCACGCTGGACAAAGAAGCTACTCCATCATTGCACGATCGACTGCATACACGTAGCTCTAGCCAGGACAAAATAAGGGCACATGACTAGATTCTGGACTAATCTCCACGCAGGCCTCGGGGCAGGCCAGAAAGCACAAGAAAGCAACAGCACATAGAGTGGCCCACTCTGAGCTGTGCACACGGCCAGACTCCATGTGTGTGCAGGGAAGGGGTGCTCTGAGCCATGCACACGGCCAGATTCCATGTGTGTGCAGGGAAGGGGTGCTCTGAGCCATGCACACGGCCAGACTCCATGTGTGTGCAGGGAAGGGGTGCTCTGAGCCGTGCACACAGCTAGTCCCCACGTGTGTGCAGGGAAGGGGGTGCTCTGAGCCGTGCACACAGCCAGACTCCGTGTGTGTGCAGAGAAGGGGTGCTCTGCGCCCGTGCACACAGCCAGCCTCCATGTGTGTGCAGGGAAGGGGGTGCTCTGAGCCGTGCACACAGCCAGATTCCATGTGTGTGCAGGGAAGGGGGTGCTCTGAGCCATGCACACGGCCAGTCTCCACGTGTGTGCAGGGAAGGGGTGCTCTGAGCCATGCACACGGCCAGATTCCATGTGTGTGCAGGGAAGGGGTGCTCTGCGCCGTGCACACAGCCAGCCTCCATGTGTGTGCAGGGAAGGGGGTGCTCTGAGCCGTGCACACAGCCAGATTCCATGTGTGTGCAGGGGAAGGGGTGCTCTGAGCCATGCACACAGCCAGCCTCCATGTGTGTGCAGGGAAGGGGTGCTCTGAGCCATGCACACGGCCAGACTCCGTGTGTGCAGGGAAGGGGTGTCTCTGAGCCGTGCACACAGTCAGACTCCGTGTGTGTGCAGGGAAGGGTGTGCTCTGAGCCATGCACACGGCCAGCCTCTGCATGTGCACAGGGATGGGGTGCTCTGAGCCATGCACACGGCCAGCCTCCATGTGTGCGCAGGGATGGGGTGCCGGGTCAGAGTTGCAGCTGACTTACTGCCAGAGCCACAGAACCGACCCCCTCCCCGAGGGGCAATCATGGGAGCCACCGAGGCTCCACTGGTCGGACTCTATGTCATAGCGCTCCACGTCGCTGAAGCAAGTGTTGTCGCCCAAGCCTCCGATGGCGTAGATGGGGCCTCCCAAGGTAGCCAAGGCGATGCCACGCCTGCATGGACAGCAACACATGTCAGCATCTTGGCTGTTTCAAGGCAAACACGTAACAAAGACAATATGTATCATGTTAAACTGAGTTTATATCCTCCCCATTATTTTGTCAGTTTCTGGAGAGACGGCCGCAAAGGTGCCGCCAGATGTGAACAGTGCACTTTAGGAATCTAAAGCTGATTTAATAAATCTGTTGTGTATCTGACAAATCTTCAGCTTGCTGGGGAAGACGGAAGACATAGTCTGTATAAAAACTAATTTATCAGAATGAGCAAAATGCTGATCAGAAACAATATACATCAATTTCTTTAAAAGTACCAAAAACACTACAGGGGCCTTAAAGATAGTACAGTGGGTAGGGCTTGGCCTGACATGGCCAATCCAGGTTCGATCCTTATCAACCCTGATGGTTCCCCTAGCATCGCCAAGAATGATCCCTGAGTGCATAGCCAGGAGCCCTTAGCACTGACAGGTGTGATCACAAACAAAACCAAAATAAATAAAAACCGGAAGTATTCTAAACCACAATCTGTCACTGATGGTATGTACCTTGAATTATAGTATTTAGACTAATTACAACTGGGTGGGTGTTTTTGGAGGGGGTGGTTTAGCCACTCCCAGTGATGTTCAGGGGTTACTCCTGGCTCTGAGTCACAGCTGAGTTGCTCAACGGACAGACAGCACGAGATGCCAGAGCTGAACCGAGGTCAGCCACATGCAAGGCAAATGCCCTCCCTGCTCTACCTCTACTACTACGGCTCTGACCTCTCTTCTTGGGTTTTCTTTTCTTTTCTTTCTTTTTTTTTTTTTTTGCTTTTTGGGTCACACCTGGCGATACTCAGGGGACCATATGGGATGCCGGGATCGAACCTGAGTTGGCTGCAAGCAAGGCAAAAGCCTACCTGCTGTACTATTGCTCTGGCCCCCGTCATTGTATTTAAGTAACACTTCTAAACACAGGAACTTTTAGGGCTTTAGGGTTTTGAGGACGCCACAGCTTACTCCTAAAATTAGTATCTTATTCACAGAGAAGCACCAGAGATGTCTGCTGTGTGTGAAGAATAAGACTCCTTGTTCTTAATGGCACACATAAGGTCCCACGCCTACTGCCACTGACCTTGTAGCCCACTCTAAGCGGCCGTCAGCAAGAAAAGCACTCACTGTCCTAAGAATGGCGGGAAGCAGCCACAGCTGACGAGGAGCCAGCACCTCTTCCAGTTAGAGGCCCTTGCAACGCCCCCGACTGTCCACCCCAAAGCTGTGACAAGCACCTACATACCTGGCAAGGGAAAGTATTCCACAGAGGGAGTGAGGATATTTCAGCTGAAAATCCTGACAGACAGGAACTCTGTGTTTTTGCAATTGTTAAAAAAAAAAAAAAAAAACACTAAAATTTTTTTAGAAAAAACGTTCAAGCTCCTAGCGGGACAGAGCTCAGGGTGTCAGGTGTGTCTTGCATGAAGACTCTGCTCCAGTCCCGGGCACCGCACAGTCCCCAAGCACCGCCAGGAGTGGCCCCAGAGCAGCCCGCTTAGTTGGCTCAAGCGCTGCCCCCTAAAATCAGGGCTCAGGGGTTGGGAGACGCTCAGGGATTAGAGTCCAACCCTTGTCTGCAGCTCACCCGGCTTGGCCCTAGCCCCAAAGAGTGCCCCTTGCACCGCCAGGTGTGGCTCTGAAGGCAGCGAGCATCACTGGGGTAGCCTGCTGGTCCCCAACACCACAGGCCCTAGGAGCCTTGCTCTTGGAATCACTGTTCGGGCGGGCTAAATATCACCAACTGGAGCCCCTGGGTCCCTGAGCCCCTGCTTGGGAGGACCCCCTGCTCCCCAAATCAATGCTCAGGTTTTAAAAAAGGAACTACGGAAATCAGTTCGGGAACTCTAGACGTGGTTTCATTTTCAATGAACAAGAAACTATAAAAAGCGGTAATAAGTCACACTGGATGCTTTAACAAACTGTTAAGGTATTATTTGATATGCCAAAGCTGTTAAGGTACTATTTGATATGCCAAAGAAACAGTAACAATATCATTCCCATGACCTGAAGAATAGTTTGAGGCTTTTCCTGTTCCTGGAGCAGGCAGATGCCCCTGGGCACACTCGCTTGCAACAGGACATATGGAGATGTTACTGGTGCCCGCGAGCAAATCGATGAACAACGCGAGGACAGGTGACAAGTGACAAGGTATTTTTCAGAGCATGGACATCACCCCTTCAAACACAGCAGGCTTTATCTTCCATCAGTGAATCAAAAGCAATGTCCAAGCCCATCTACCTCTTGGTGTTCATGGATGCCTTCATCATCCACTTATTCGTGAGCGGGTCAAACATCTCCATACTGCCCAGGTGCTCGTTCCCATCGTGCCCGCCCACTGCATACACTTTGCCTGCCAAAGAAAAGAGGCGTTCCATTTAGTCCAAGGATTTGGAAAGTCACATCTTTCACATACGATTAGAATAGTGTGATAATCTTCAATAACTATTTTCTGTTCAACTCTATGCACATTGTCACTTCAACAATCAATAACAGGGCCAGAAAGACTGTCAAGCTGTTAGGGTGGTGCCTTGTCTGTGGCTGACTCAGTTTCGATCCCTACTATTTCATATGGTCCCCTGAGCCCCACCAGGAGTAATTCCTGAGTGCAGAGCCAGGAGTAACCCCCTGAGCATTGCTGGGTGAGAATCATAAAGCAAAAATAAAATAAAATAAAATAGAAAAAAAATAAAGTTTAAAAAAAAATCAATATAAATGCAATCCTCCACTTAATAAAGTCTGCAATCTGCTGTTTATATGAAGTTATAAATGCTCACACATGGGACCTTCCTTAGGTTTCCCAGATTTAGATGAAATCACTAATCATGTTTTCAAGGGGTGTTTAATAAAATAAAAAAAGTTCTGCATGTGAAGAAAGCACAAAACCCTTAATACAATATGATCACTCTTTCCTAAATGAAAAACATGCAGAGCAATGTTGTCATCCCGTCCCACCGTGTCGGCTCCACGATTTCTGGGCGACAGTTACATGCAAGCATTCCAAGGAAGAACGTGACTAGTCCTGGTGAAGTCAGGGGAGTTACCCAAGTCATAACATCTCAAGACCCTGCGCCCAAGCCGAACACGCCCAATCACCCGACAGCATCTATTGGAGGTCCCTAGCCACCACCAGGGGAAAACCCTTAAAAACATCACTGCAACAATCAGTAATAGGCCCCTTAAAAAATGAATAAAACAATACTTCATGCTTTCCAAAAAACAGAACTTATATTTGAATAATAAGGGAGAAAGTCAAGCAGAGAGTCAGGCGAGGCGAAGGCGCTTGCCTCTACATGGTCTGAGTTTTATCTCCAGCATCACGTGCGGAGCCACTCCAGGTGTGAGCCCTGAGCACAGAGCCAGGAATAAGCCTGAGCACTGCTGGGTGTGGCCCTGAAAACCAACGGGAGAGGCGGGAAAACATATTTGAAGATTGCCTGGACTGTAGCTCAGTGGGAGAGGAAAAGCTCTGCCACATGTTGGAGGTGCTGGTTATATCCCCCAACAGCAGAAAGACAAAGTAAATTCATTTTCAGCACCCAGTTTAAAAAAAAAACACCTCATTTCGTTAAGAGCTGGATGAGAAGAAGAAACCTGATACATATTTGAGTTCAATAAACATTTCTAGGGGCCGGAGTGATAGCCCAGCAGGTAGGGAGTTTGTCTTGCATGTGGTTGGATGTGGCCGGCCGTGCTGGCCAGGGGTTCGATCCCCAGCATCCTATATGGTCCCCGAGCACCGCCAGGAGTAATTCCTGAGTGCAGTGCCAGGAGAAACCCCTGAGCATTGCCGGGTGTGACCCCCCCACCCAAAAAAAGCAAAAAAATAAATAAATAAACATTTCTAGTTTATTTAGTTTATTAATAATAGTAATTATAATATAAAGTATAATAAAAGCATTTATTATTAATAAACTATCTTATTTAGACACATATTGAGTTCAATAAACAATTTTTTAGTTTGACTCTTCTGCAAATAAGCTCTTTTAGCTTTTTAACCTCCTTTTCCCTGATATTCATCATCTATTAGGCACTGACATGTAAAGCCTGTCCACCAAGCAGCTATGGGCACAGCAGGTGAATCATCACTCTGCAAGCATGTTTTTCCTGACGTCGTGAAAATATGATTATCACAGAAGCAAAGCTCAGGTTCTAGGCGACAGCACCCACCTTCCACAGAGATCACCCCCACGTGGCGCCTTCGGCTGTTCATTTCGGCCCGAAGAACCAGCTGTTTCTATTGATGGAGTAACACTCAATGCTGCGGAACGGGTCTCCAGACCCTCCCGACCACCGACACAGAACAGCACACCTGAAAGCCACAAACAGAAGTGAAAAGAGCAGGCTCCTAACCGGAAACCAGAACAGTAAAGTGCTGAAGAAGTCAACATTCTGATTACCAGCAGTGAAAGCCATTACTTGGGCATCATTCAGCGTCCTTAGGTTATCAGATATTTCCCCTCTCATTTTTTAACACGTTCATATCAAGTTGTGGGTTTTCTTTCCAGCTTTTTGGGGGCCTACACCCAGTGATGCTCAGGGCTTACTCCTAGCTCTGTGCTCAAGGCCCGTTCCTGGTAGGGCTTGGAGGGTCACAGGGGGCCATAGCAAGCCATGCGTGCCAGCGGCCTCCGCTATACTGTCTCCCCACTCCTCGGGTGAAACTCCCTCCACTATACTGTCCCCCACTCCTGGGTGAAGCTCGAGTGAGATGCACTGGCAATCTGTTTGGTGACATCGCACAACACGGCTTACGCCCGCATTCGCTCTGACATTCCGAAGGTCCTAACAATCTTATAACTACCTAACTTCTACTGGACACACTGCATTCCTACTGGGTGTCCTGACCACTCTGCTTTGGGGAAAACTTTTTTCCCCTTTTTGGACCACACCTGGCAATGCTCAGGGGTTACTCCTGGCTCTGCATTCAGGAACTACTCCTGGTGGTGCTCAGGGGACCATAAGGGATGCCGGGGATTGAACCTGGGTCAGTCACGTGCAAGGCAGATGCCCTCCCTGCTGGACTTTTGCTCCTGCCCCTGGGGAGAAACTCTTGATTTTGTAATACCAGAAGTCCCCCACCAATATCTCTCCCTTTTCTATGCTTTTGTCTGACCGTTAGACTCTGACACTTACACGCTTTGAGCTCACACAGAGAACCCCATGGATTCACTGGTCCTCAACTACCACCTGGACTAGAGCGTCCCCCCACCCACACGTCACTGTCACACAGCCACAGTTCCACTGGAGCCCAGCACGCTGCTGTCTCCCCGCTCCCTGAGAAAGAGAGGCGCTGTCCCTGGAGGCCTCTCTCCTCTGCCCACAGTCTGGTCTTGGCTCAGGCACTCACCGATACCCTGCCTCCTGTACAATCCTGTCCTCTTCTCAGTGGTCTTTTTGCTTCTGGATCCCTAACAGAGCAAATCTAATGATAAAGCTCTTCCATGTCAGTGAATGCCACTGAACCGTACATTTAAAAATGGGATCTGGAGCGACTGCATGAGGTATTTGCCTTGCACACTTGCACGTTTGCCTGGATTCGAGTCTCAGTATCCCAGAAGGTCCCCTGAGCTCCGCCAGGAGTAATTCCAGAGTGCAGAGCCAGGAGTAACCCCTGAGCATCGCCAGCTGTGACCCAAAAAATAAGTAAGTAAGTAAGTAAGTAAATAAATAAATAAATAAAAATGGTTAGAAGTGATGATTTTTTTTTGGGCTAATACTTTGGCTCAGTAGTAGAGCACTTGTCTTGCATGCTGAGGTGCTGGGCTCCATCCTGAGCACCAGAAAAACAAAAGGCAATCTCTGCATCACATCTATATGTATAGATACAGATATATACAAATATTCATAAACACATATAATTATATACATTATATGTGGCATATATATAGCAGCACACATATGTGTGTGCATATATGTTTATATATGCTATAAGTTTTACATCAAACTTTCACTCGAGTCATCTGGAGAGCGCTGACTGCTGGAGCTCACGCCCTGGATTTCTGGATTCTGCGGGTGTGGGGCAGTGCCAAGATAGGCGTCTCCAGCAAGCCTCCACATGCCCGCTCATGCTGCTCTAATTCTCCAGAACTGCCACTTCCTGGACATCTGAGAGTCACTCAGTGCCCCGTAAAATAAGCCTACGCAGAGTGAGTGACAGTACGGGGGATCAGGCACCCATAAGATGAGTATCTGTCACCTTCACTGGCAATCACATGTCAAGACAATCCAGTGATACTCATCAATTAAGGCTGGGCACAGGTAACACCTGTCCAATGCACAGAGACCTCGGGGCAGAGCCAGTACGGTGGGTGGCGCCATTACCCGCAGTCTGCTTCCTCGGGGTGGTCCGGATGGAGTATTCAAAGTCAGGCACTGCTCTGCTACTCAAGTGAAGGTGGTAATTTCTTGCTTCATCCAACAAATCTCTACACTTTAGGTTCTGTTTGACAATTTGTTCTTTGGCCACCACACCCATAAGATAATCAACCGGCAACAGCGGCAAACGGACCTGAGATGATGAACAGAAGCAGAGACCACGTAAGCTGGAACAGGAGCGACATCTCCTCTTTCTATGCAGTATGTTTTCTTTAAAAAATTTACTTCATTTTTCTGTTGTTTTGTTTTGGGGCCACACCTGGCTGTAATCTGGGCTTACTCCTGGTTCTTCGCTCAGGAGATGGTATAGGGTACCGAGGATCAAACCAGGGGTTCGCTGCAGGCAAAAAGAAAGCCGTCTGCGCTACACTCTGTCCGTGACGTTGATTTACTTCTTGGGGCCAGAGCAACAGTACAGCAGGAAGGGCATTTTCCTGCATGCAGCTCACCCAGATTTGATCCCCAGCAACCCCGTACGTTCCCCGGAGCCCACCAGGAGTGACCCCTGAGTGCAAAGCCAGGAGTTAAGTCCTGAGCAATTCTGCATGACCAAGGGAAAACCAAAACTGACTTCTTAATGTCTGACTTGTGAGTGAAATGTGCCAGTTACACATACAGAAAATCCCAGTATCACTCTGCAATGAAATGAAATCAGATCATATCTTAGATATATCCCTCATTTTTAGATGTTAGTGGCCTGTATCAAAGAACTGGCTTAACTCCAGGTAAGCACTGCCTTGCACGTGGCCAACCTAGATTAGATCCCTGGCCCCCTGAACCTGTCAGGAGTGACCTGTGAGTATACAGCCAGGAGTAGGCTCCCTGTCCCGTGTGAGAAAGAAAAACACACTCAAAGAATTGTTTAATTCAAGTTACTTATATTCAAAATGGCACTGTGGTCATCAGAAGGCTCCCTGCCGCTAAAGGCACATCACATTCACAGTGCGCTGCTCTGCCTTTGAAAGCCAATGCTGAACATACAGAATGCGGCTCCATCTAAAAGCAATAAAACGTTCCTTTCCTGATCTGTTGTTGTTGTTGTTGTTGTTGTTGTTGTTGTTAATTTGGGTCACACACGGCGATGCTCAGGGCTTACTCCTGCACTCAGAAATTACTCCTGGCAGTGCTCAGGGGACCATATGGGATGCCAGGGATCGAACCTGGGTCAGCCACATGCAAGGCAAACGCCCTCCCCTGCTGTGCTATCTATCGCCCGGTGCTGATATGTTCCTTTCCTGAAACCAATGACTTTGGATGACTACACACCAACTCTGGCGGGATGCACCCCTCTCTGAAAGGGGGGCTCACACGCGCCTAAAGAGGCCCTGACTTGTGGACTACAGGGATGATGGAACCGTTTTCAGCCTTAAGAAGGAGGGGCTAGAAAGACGCTCCATGCACCAGGGGGTCTTGGCTGTGACCCGTCAGGCATTACCCAGCAAGCACCTGGGGGAGAGACCGCAAACATAAGCCAGGGGCAGCCTCCCAGCACTGCTTAGTGTGGCCCATCGGCAAAAAGCAAAGAACCAGAAACACAGGCTTGTGCATGTAAATTATATTTTCTGTCTTTTGTTTCTTAATTATGGGGCTATGCTGGGGGATACTGAGGGTCAGGCTTGAACTCGGCATAGTTCAACTGGCGCTAGCTTTCTGGGCCCCCAAATTTATGTTCAACATAAATCTAAGGTCCAATTTAGCTTTTCTCCCTACCCAAAAACCCATTGACAGTAAAAATAACTGAGAAAGAGGCAAACTTCTGAGATTATAAAAGTAAAACTACAGTAAGGGAAAAGATGGGAAGCAATGTCGTGTAGATCTTTATAAAATAAAAGTATATGTGTCAGGAATAAATGTCATTTCATTATCAAAATAATTCAGTAAGACGCAGAAACTGCATTACAAAATGCTATACAAATCTTCTGAGTTGTTTCTCTAGAACCATTTCCTATTGACATATAAATATTCCTGACTACAACAAGATCAAATATGAGAAAAATGTGAATCAGAAATCACTGACCTGGGCCTGAGCGATAGTCCAGTGGGAGGGCGTTTGCCTTGCACATGACCAACCCAGGTTGGATCCCCGGCATCCCCATATGGTCCCCGAGCACCGCCAGGTGTAACTCCTGAGTGCAGAGCCAGGAGTAACCCCTGGGCATTGCCGGGTGTGACCCAAAAAAATAAAAAAGAAAGAAAAAAAGAAACCACTGACCTGAAAAACAATAGTGCGTGAACTGGAGTAACACAGGAGGGGCTGAGGCTAAAGTGAGTTTCCCCGAGGGGAAGGGAGAGGAAATCAACAGGGGAAAGAGAGCGAATGAAGAAAAGACATGAAGAAAACTGAAGAAAACAGGGCCCACAGCACCAGCACAGCGGGTAGGGCATTTGCTTTGCATGCGGCCAACCTGGGTTCGATTTCCGGCATCCCATATGGTCCCCCAAGCACCACCAGGAGTAATTCCTGAGTGTGGAGCCAGGACTAACCCCTGAGCACTGCCGGGTGTGACCCAAAAGGAAAAAAAAAGAAAAAATGAAGAAAACATAATCTATGGGACCCCGCCAAGAACGTGTAGTGTAAAGGTTGCAGAGAGATGAGATATCAGGAGATGAGGACGGACAGCTGTGACCTTTCTCAAAGCCAAGTGTCACAGGCCTAGCAGATAGCTGAGTGCACACCCCCTGCTGAAGGCTCAGGGTCCATCTGGGCCACGGTCCCAGGCACCAGACCTGCATGAGCCTCCGAGCACTGCTCCGAGCACTCCCCCCCCAAGCACAGAGCCAAGAGTAGTCCTGGAGCAGCACTGGGTGTGACTGAAACTAAACAACTAGTAAAAGGCTGGACAGGGCCAGAACAATAGCACATCAGGGAAGACATTTCCCTTGCATGCAGCTACTAAGGTTTGATCCCTGACATCTCACAAGGTGCCAAGCACTAGGAGCGATCCCTGAGCACTGCCAGGTCCCCCCAAAACAAACCAAAAATCATAAAACAAACACCAAAAACAACTTCTATATAACTTACCAACTCCACTCTTGGCATCTACCCAAGATCATGAAAACATTAATTAAAAAATATGTATTTGCTGGGCAGGAGAGACTACACAGAGGGTTAGGCACTGCCTTGCATGTGGGTGATCTGGGTTCAATCCCTGGCATCCGTATGGCTTGCTGAGCCCCGCCAGGAGTGATCCCTGAATGCAGAGCCAAGAGTAACCAATGCGTGCTGCTGGGTGTGACACAAAGCCAAAATCGAACAAAAAAGAAACAGGAGCATACATCCACAGTCAAATACTACTCAGCCATTAGACAAGAGGAAATGCTGCACTTTGCTATGACTGTGCTGGGACCAGAGGACGCTGCGCTAAGGGGAAGTCAGAACAACAAACAGCGATGATCTTTCTCGGACATCAAGTGCAAAAATAACCTAGAAGGGGCGGAGGCGATAGCCCAGCGGGTAGGGCGCTTGCCTTGCACGCTGTTGGCCTGTGCTGGCCCGGGTTCGATCCCCCGGCATCCCATATGGTCCCCGAGCACCGCCAGGAGTAATTCCTGAGTGCAGAGCCAGGAGTAACCCCTGAGCATTGCTGGGTGTGACCCCCAAAAAAAAAAAAAAAAAAAGAAAAAATAACCTAGGGCTGAAGAAACAGCATAGCAGGGAGGGCGTTTGTCTTGCACGAGGTTGACCTGAGTTTGATCCCCAGCATCCCATGTGGTCCCTGACCAGGAGTAACCCCTAAGCATTGCTGGGTGTGACCCAAAAAGCCAAAAATAAATTAATTAAGGAAAAAAAACCTAAGAGAAGAGACAACAAATGAACCCTGAGATTCTGCCTACAGAACTGAGTCTGCCGTGAGTGTGTGTGTGTGTGGGGGGGGGGATGGTAAGGAAGGGCCTCAGGGCAGTGGTGGCGGCCACTGACCCTCTGCGGACAGGCGTGTGAGCAGGAATGTGCTGTGCCACCAGCCTTGGTACTACTGTCACTCATGGCTGTTTGCTTTTCTTTTTGATCCACACCCAGCAGTGCTCAGGGATTTACTCCTGGCAGTACTTGGGTGACCACATGGATGCTGGGATTCAGACTGGGATGGCCAAGTGCAACGCAAATGCCCTTCCCACTGACTATCGCTTCAGCCCTACATTAGCAAAAGAAAGAAATTAAAAAGCAGAGGATGGTATCCCTCACTTCGAATACAACACCCTATTACAGAATTAGTGTAGCAAAGTAAGCAGGAAAGCAGTGTCGGGTCATTTTCATGTTGTACTCCACATACCTACGACTCGCACATCCCTGAGGAGAACCCGCGCCTCTCAGGATACACATACTATGGCCACACACACCAGCGACTTGCGCGTTTCTGAGGAAAATGTTCCTCTCGGGATGCACAGTGGCCACTGGCTCCCACCTGGCTTCGACGCACACTCTTGCAGCCCTACCTGCGCCAGAGTCTCGTCCAACCACTTGGAATGATGCTGAGGGTTGGCGAGGAGCCACTTGATGGCTGCACTGTAGACCTGCTTCTCATTCTCGATGTTCAGGTCGCTGGACGACAAGAGCTTGTGCAGGTGCTGGGGGAGAGCGCTGGCGAAATCCTCACACTCCACCACCTCGGTGAAATGCTCGCAGGCGTACTGGTCCGCCATGTCCATCAGGTCGATGCGATTGTGACTTTCCCGCAAAGGCCCTCACGGCCAGGCAGTTGGAGGGGTGGAAGTGTAACTTCATGTACTCACAACAGGCCCGGGCCACCAGCTCCACCTGGAGGATACAGGCCGCATACAGGGAGAGGCTGGACATTGTCCACAGTCAGAGTGAGCCGCGAAGAATAGACAAACTTGACCAGATCTTCGATTGCGTCACCATCAAAATCTCTGATTTCAATCAGTGTTTGCTTGGCTTCAGCCATTTCCGAGGAGGAACATGGCTCGAAGTAGGGAATGACACAAGCTAACACCAGCCTGTGACAGGAGATGAGCTTTGAGCCAACCTGTTGGAGGGAAACAACAAAACCGAGTTTGGTCTCAGAGCGCGGCCTACAGCACGGGACTCAAACCTCTGCCCCGTCACAGCGCGTTCACGGCTTCCGCACTCTTACGTGACCCACTGCATCTGATTTCTGCCTTAGAGGTTATGCCTGGGATGGGAATCACTCGAATATTTCATAACTAATTACTTGGGTTATTTTTCTAGTACCTTTACATTTTACATATTCGAATATTTCCATCTAAGGGGCTGGCACTTGCCTTACGTGCTACCATGGTCTCCTGAGCACCCTCAAGAATGATCCCTGAGCACCAAGCCAGGAGTCAGCCCTAAGCACTGCCAGGTGAGCGCCCGATGAAAGAGAAAAGCAAGTAACAATTTCCATCCAGGATGTTCGGTATTCATAGATTGTCATCTTTCCTGACCCTTCCCTTCCTGCTCTTGATGCTGCGCAACAAGCAGTGCTCTCTCTCTCTCTCTCTCTCTCTCTCTCTCTCTCTCTCTCTCTCTCCCCCCTCACACACACAGCTTCTCACACAGGCAGTGGTAGTGCTTGCCGGGGGGTCTCCATCATTTCGTGCTCACACAGTGCTTACAGACAGTAAATTCACATATTCCTCCACGCAGTTTGAGTACACATGCCGTCCTCTGCAGCCATATCACTTTGAACACACCCAATCTTGTGTGATCTTGGGAGCTAAGCAGGGTCGGATGTAGCTAGTGCTTGCATGGGAGAAAACATGCCATCAAAATTTCAAAGGCAGGGGCCGGAGCGATAGCCCAGCGGGTAGGGCTTTTGCCTTGCACGTGGCGGCCCATGCCGCCCCGTTCGATCCCCTGGCATCCCATATGGTTCCCCGAGCACCGCCAGGAGTAATTCCTGAGTGCAGAGCCAGGAGTAACCCCCTGAGCATCGCCAGGTGTGACCCAAAAAGAAAAAAAAATCAAAGGCAGTAAATGGTTTAGTGTTAATAAGCAAACAATTTTTTGACACTGATTTAATTTCCACTTAACCATTTTAATACAGTTTTTAAAATTCAGCTTGTTGGGGGCCAGAGCTATAGCACACCAGGGAGGGCGTTTGCCTTGCACACAGCCGACCGGGATTCCATCCCCAGAATCCCATAAGGTCCCCGAGCATCGCCAGGAGAAATTCCTGAGTGAAGAGCCAGGAGTAACTCCTGAGCATCGCCAGGTGTGACCCCAAAAAGCAAAACTAAATAAATTAAATTAAATTAAATTCAGCTTCTTGGGGAATTGTTCTTTTATAAGCACACCTAAGTATTTCATTAGTCTCCATAAACAGAATTCTTTACAAACACATTGACATTTTAATTACTGAAGCTGAAGCGTATCAGTGAGCATATTAGGCTGAAATGTCTAACTGATGCCTCTTAACATTTGCTCCTTCTTAGGGGCTGGAGCAAAAGTACAGCACGGAGGGCACTTGCCTTGCATGTGGCTCACCCAGGTTTGATCCCAGCATCCCACAGGATCTCACGAGTCTGCCAGGAGTGATCCCTGAGCAACGAGCCAGGCATCACCCTCAAATAGCACCAAATGTGGCCCATAAACCAAAACCAAAAATCAGGAACTCCCTCTGAGTGCCTGGGAAGGTGAGGGGCTGAAGAGCTGGCGTGCAAGTGAGGATGTGAGTCTGACCACAGAGAGGCCACATCTGCTGAACAGAGGCCACAGCTCCGCTCTGCTGCCACAGGAAAGTGCAGCCATATCAGTGCACAGGCCACAGCTCTGCCCTGCTGCCACGGAAAGTACAGCTGTATCAGTGCACAGGCCACAGCTCTGCTCTGCTGCCACGGAAACAGCTGTTCAGTGCAGGTCAGCTCTGCCCTGCTGCCCGAGTACAGCTGTATCAGTGCAGGCACAGCTCCGCCCTGCTGCCGGAAAGTACAGCTGTATCAGTGCCGGCCAAGCCCGCCTGCTGACGGAAGTACAGCTGTTCAGTGCACAGGTCACAGCTCCCTGCTGCCACGGAAAGTACAGCTGTATCAGTGCCAGGTGCTGCGCGCCACGGAAAGTCAGCTGTATCAGTGCAGCCACAGCCCGCTCTGCTGCCACAGGAATGCACAGCCGTGCCAGTACTTAGCCAAGAGCGCCAGCTCTGTAGCTCAGCACCCAGGCCCACGAGCTGGCACCAGAGACCATGTGTCAGCACCAGGGCTAGGCCTGCAACCCCTGGCAACCACCACAAGCAGACCTGGTCCAATGAGCGCGCAGCACAGCTGAGAGTGGCAGGGCCCCCAGCTGGGGACATGAGCCCTAGTGTCCCCAATAGTAACAGCACAGAGAGTAAGGAAAGGGAGGAGGGGAGGGCAACAAAAGCGAAGACACTGGAGAATAAACATAAACACAAGAGGGAGAATCCTACAAACATGATTCTTTCATAAGCTGCAGTCTGCTTTTCCACTTCTAACTCAATTAGCTGCTCTGCTACACAACTCACCAACTTAAATCAGTCTCAGTAGCAAAAGAAAGTATGTACTTCTGTGGTCAGGAAGGGATTGGCTAGGGCGCGGAGAAACAGAACAGGGGTTGGGACCTACCATACATGCATTCCCAACACCACCAAGTACTGAGCCAGGAGCAAAGCTCTGCTGGGGATGCCACAGAACACATCCCTCCCCCCCCAAAATAAGAAGGGATTAGACACATCAGACTCAAAATGCTGCCACGGTTACACAACAGTTGATCACAACATCACAGGGCCTAACTAACGAACTCGCCACAGACTTAACCAATCTTCATTCTTTCTCTCAAGCTCACAAAACAGAAACATTTGGATAACATTTGAGTAAACATTTAGACAACCCTTGAAGGGTTAAACAGACAAGGATCTCGGAATATAAATATTTAAATATGTCTGATAAAATCAAAATAGCAACACTAGCAAATCGAAAGTATTGATTCACTATATAAAAAATAGATTTCTTTAGTATCAGACTGCTGAGGTGTTAAATGTAGAATCATTTTCTTCTTTTTTCTTTTATTAGCTCATATCTGCTCTCAGGTCAGAGGCTAAACACTACAGGAGCAATACTTTTGATCAATTCTACCTCCTGGAAGTATAATGCAGTGTGCATATTTTATTTCCCTGCAATCTTCCAAGAACTTGTCCTATTTATTTGGCTTTGAGTGAGGGTTTCCACGCCTTGCTGGGATGAGACATGAACCCGAGGCTCTGGAAAACAAGTGCGTGCTCCAGCCCTCAGAGAACTTACCCAGTATTTGTAAGTTGGAGGTTTCGACTGACGCCAGATAATTATAACACCTACCTAAAGCCTTAAACATGCTTATTGAAATTCCATAAATACTCATTGAAACAAATCTTAGATACAGACTCAAAAGAAGACTGTGGGGGTCGGAGAGATAGTCCAGTGGGTAGGGAGTTTGCCTTGCACCTGGCTGACCCAGGTTGGGTCCTTGGAACATCATATGGTCCCCGAGTACCACCAGCAATGACCCCCTGAGCACCACCAGGCATGGCTCAGAAGCAGATCAAAAGAAGGCTGCTTGTCACCACTGAGACCCAGGCCCCTTCCAGCTACCAGAACATGCTATTATTAGTCTCCAGCTTCTTGAATTCAGTTAAAACCTGACTATCAAACCAAGCCACACCAGAAGAAAATCTAGCAACAGTACGAATGCTGAGATTCAGGAAACAGACAGAAGTGAGCCCTTGTGCTCTCATGAGTATGGGACATGGCAGGTGCCACAGCTTTAAAGATCACGATGATGAGCACAAGCTTGTGCTGTACTTAACGCACTAGATGGAGTCACACATGCCTGAAACAGTCCACAGACTTCCTGAAGACAGCCCACAGACTTCCTGAAGACAGCCCACAGACTTCCTGAAGACAGCCCACAGACTTCCTGAAGACAGTCCACAGATTTCCTGAAGACATCCCACAGACTTCCTGAAGACAGTGCACAGACTTCCTGAAGACAGTCCACAGACTTCCTGAAGACAGTGCACAGACTTCCTGAAGACAGTCCACAGACTTCCTGAAGACAGCCCACAGACTTCCTGAAGACAGTCCACAGACTTCCTGAAGACAGCCCACAGACTTCCTGAAGACAGTCCACAGACTTCCTGAAGACAGTCCACAGATTTCCTGAAGACATCCCACAGACTTCCTGAAGACAGTGCACAGACTTCCTGAAGACAGTCCACAGACTTCCTGAAGACAGTGCACAGACTTCCTGAAGACAGTCCACAGACTTCCTGAAGACAGCCCACAGACTTCCTGAAGACAGTCCACAGACTTCCTGAAGACAGTCCACAGATTTCCTGAAGACAGTCCACAGACTTCCTGAAGACAGTCCACAGATTTCCTGAAGACAGTCCACAGACTTCCTGAAGACAGTCCACAGACTTCCTGAAGACGTCCACAGACTTCCTGAAGACAGTCCAAACTTCCTGAAGACAGTTCACAGACTTCCTGAAGATAGTCCAGACTTCCTGAAGACAGTCCACAGACTTCCTGAAAATGGTCCACAGACTTCCTGAAGACAGTCCACAGACTTCCTGAAGACAGTCCGCAAACTTCCTGAAGACAGTCCACAGATTTCCTGAAGACAGTCCACAGATTTCCTGAAGATAGTCCACAGACTTCCTGAAGACAGTCCACAGACTTCCTGAAGACAGTCCACAGACTTCCTGAAGATAGTCAACAGACTTTTTTGAAGACAGTTCACAGATTTCCTGAAGATAGTCCAGACTTCCTGAAGACAGTCCACAGACTTCCTGAAAACGGTCCACAGACTTCCTGAAGACAATCCACAGGCTTCCTGAAGACAGCCCACAGACTTCCTGAAGACAGCCCACAGACTTCCTGAAGACAGTCCACAGACTTCCTGAAGACAGTCCACAGACTTCCTGAAGACAGTCCACAGACTTCCTGAAGACAGTCCACAGACTTCCTGAAGACAGTCCACAGACTTCCTGAAGACAGTCCACAGACTTCCTGAAGACAGTCCACAGACTTCCTGAAGACAGTCCACAGACTTCCTGAAGACAGTCCACAGACTTCCTGAAGACAGTCCACAGACTTCCTGAAGACAATTCACAGACTTCCTGAAGACAATTCACAGACTTCTTGAAGACAGTCCACAGACTTCCACGCCTGAAGACAGTCCATAGACTCCCACTGATGAGAGAAACCAAACCCAGAATGCAGAAACAGATTCTGGGATAACTCTTATAATGCACATCTGCTGACAAAAGAAAAAGCCAAAACCATGAACAGCAACAACCACAACCAAAAAGCCTGGTCAAGGATAATCCAGCTCTCTGCTACTCAAGGAAATTCAACACTAAATCTTCCAAACTCTATTTTGTTCCTTAATAATATACCAGAAACAACAGATGAGATGGCACTATCCACACTCTCTAATTCGAGTTTTGATCTCAAGAAGGGTCTGATCATGCTTTAGCTTTGAGATAGTGCCCAGATGCCACTGCAGGGACGCCTTACGGGGATTTAAGGCCATCCTGTCCAAGCCTGAGGGTCACTCAACAAAACTCAAGGCTGAAGTTTAGAGACATGACTTGGCATCTCTCACTCAGGCCCAAGTTTGCCGCTGAGCACTCAACAATGAGCATTTGGACAGGAGCCCAGGGCACGAGCCAGACACCACACACCGCCAGTCTCTTCAGAAAATGCTGCAGGGAGCATACAAGTCCTCCACGGATCCTAGTCCTCCAGGGCACAGTGAGAAGACAGCAGTGAGTGATGAAACAGCGGCACGCAGGCTTTCACTCTGCTTTTCCCCTTTCATCAACTCTCCTTCCTGCACTCAGTCAGGAGCCGCTGCCAGGGCCCCGGGTGAGGCTGCTCGGCTGCTCACATACTGCAGATCTGAGGGCAGAGGTCTGGGGGTTACCTGGGCCACACCCAGCATGACTGAAGCTAGGTCAGCCTCAGCCAAGCATGCACTGCGTGCCTTTATGCCTAGCCTCCAGGCCCTCAAAACTAGCTTTTGCAGCATTACGCTTATACACAATAAAGTTTACACAAAACTTTTTGATCAAAGTCTAAACAAATGCTATACTTCATAAGGTGCAATTAATAGTACTGAAATAGAGATGAAATTACCAGAACAGGAACACAGAGTGAAACCTGGGCTCAGTGACTGAGCAAGACTGGACCTTCTTACCGGTATCAAGAACTAAGTGAACACTTGAGCTTTTTTAAATTGTGGATTTGGGGCCATATGTGGCAGTGCTCTGGGTTATTCCTGGCTCTGCACTCAGGGATCACTAGTTGCAGGCTCCAAGGACCACGTAGAATGCTAGAGACTGAGCCCAGGTCAATAGCACCCAAGTGAAGTACCTACGTGCTGGACTATTTCTCTGGCCTCACTTAAAATATTTTTAAAATCAAAAGTTTATCTGACAAACCATTTTTTTCATCATACTACCAGCAACTATTTGGTGGTTGTTATCTCATGTTTTAGAACTTAACGAAGACATAATGGACATCAAACTTTGTTTTGTTTTGGGGCCACGGCCAGTGATGCTCAGCGCTTACTCCTGCCTCTGTGCACAGGGATCATGCCTGGCAAGCTCAAGGGACCACACTGGGAGCTGGGGATTAGAACCAGGCCGGCCTGGTGCAAGGCCAATGCCCTACCCACTGTCCTATGGCCCCAGACCCTGGGCATCGCCTTTAATTAACAACTCTGTCAGGCTATATACTCAATATACTCAAGTCAGTAGCCTAAACTTCCTTTACCTACCTCCCTACACACCTTTCCTTCAATAAAAGAGAATACTGTGACTTTTTTTGTGATCTGGATATACCAAAGTTATAAGCATACAACTTAATAAACAACATAATACGACATCACAAGTCTACCTTGGGTGGTTTAGGAGCGGTCATTTTTCAAATGATAACAAAGACCCTGAGGAGGAAAGGACTGTCTCACCTTTAGCGTGACATCACAGAGCTCCCCATTTTCGTAAAAGCGCAGCAGAGAACCGTGGAAATCTTTCCAGGCTTCATGCGCCTCGAAGAGGAAGGAGTCAGCCCCGTCGGCATCGCTAGCTGTGCTCTTGGCCGGCTGGGGCTGCGGCCTCTTTCCCCTTGCTTGGCTGGGGCCTCGCCGGCTTGGCAGTTGCAGACTCTGAAGCCATGGGCAGGCTTCTTCCTCGAGCATAACCTTCAAGCATCAACATATAGTCTTCATCAAGAGTTAGCATATAGTCTTCCTCAAACATTACATATATTCTTATGGGCAGTGGGAGAGGTGCTCACTGAAGTTCAGATATCGCCTGAAGTCCAGTCAAATGCCATCATCCAGCTTGCTGAGACGGAAAGACCAACAAAACATACTTAAGAAAAAAAAGGAAAAGAAAGAAACAAATACCATTAGCAATTATAAACCACACCTGTAAAATGAAATTTGCAAAAGAACAAGTAATTTTGTAGATTTTAACTTAGACGTCACAAGCAAATTTGTAGCTTAATTTGTGGTTTAAATGTCACATAAGTTACTCCAGCCATTTGGGGGTTTTTTGTTTTGGGGAAGGAACTCCTTTAAAATCTGTGAATTAGGGGTTAGAGAGACAGGAAGTGGTGGGGCGCCTGCCTTGCAAGTAGCTGACCCGGTTCATCTTGACACCCCATATGGTCCCTGGAGCCCGCCAAGAGTGACCACCCGGCCAGGAGCAAGCCCTGAGCACAGCTGGGTGTCTCCAAAACTACCACCCACCCTTCCCGCCAAAACCTGAGAATGGACGAGACGGTAGTCGGATACGCGAGCAATCGCTCCCCCTACAGAGCCAGCCCTGCACTTGTAGAGACCTGACAAGATCTTTAAGACATCTTCTGACCGGCAGGTGGCATGCTTACAGTGGCGCTAGCGTCCTCAGTGCAGGTGCTTACCTCACCCTCACAGCCACCCAGGGCCCAAGCCCCTCCCAGGCTCCTAGGCCCACCCCCACCCACCTGACTCTGACTCTTCTCTGTCACTGTTCCAGAACCTGGGGATTATGGAGGGCGGCAGGCCAGGCCATCAGGGCTGAGGGGAACCCCTGGGGGGGGGGGGGACCAGCTGCCCTGGGCAATCACACCCTCAGCTGGCAGACCTGCCCTCCCACCTGCAGCCAAGAGGGGGTGCTGTGGGGGCCAGGGCGCTGCGGTCAAAGAGGTGATGGGAGCCCCAATAGCAAACAAGGTGGGGACGGGGAACGGCCACTTAATTTTGTTTTAAATAAAGCGAAAATAGGGTTCCTTTTTTTTTTTTTTTCCCTTTTGGGTCACACCCAACAGTGCTCAGGGGTGCTCCAGGGACCGAGAGCGAACCCCAGTCGGCTGTGTGCAAGGCAAATGTGCTCCCTGCTGTGCTATGGTTCCGGCTCTGAAAATAGTTTTTAATGAAAGGACTTTACTTAGAGACGTGAGGGAAGAGAACCAGAGAAAGCGGGCTGCTCGGAGGGAAAACGAAGCAGGAGAGAGAAATAAGTGTGCAAGAGAGAACAGGGCTGCAAAGCAGAAACGCCTCCCTCATCCTCAGTGAAAACAGAGGCCAGGGTAGAGCGCAGGGCCTGGCCGAGACAAGGGCCCCAGCCACTGCACAATTACAGCCCGGCCACTGGGAGCCGCCACTACTGTCACAAAATTAGTTCCTTTTCTGTGAAAAGAGCATTAATCTGTGTGGAATTTCATAAAATTAATTTTACATTTGACAGATTCTGGCAAAATACAATGCTCCCAAAATACAACAGCTCCTAAAACTCCAAATTTTCTTAAAATAATCTACTTGAAAATGTGATGGGCTCAACTTTTAAAAGTGTCTTATAGCTTACTTAGGAAAGAATTGATGGAGCTTATAGGTGTCTGTAAGTGTAAAGTTCAAAGACAAGCACAGCTTTAGGTATGATGTGCTCTAAAAATAAAATAAAATTGGGGGCCGGGGTGAAAGAACAGCAGGGAGAACACTTGCCTGGCATGTGGCCAACCTAAGTTCAAACTCTGGCATCTCAGATAGTCCCTGAGCACACCAAGAGTGATCCCCGAGTACAGAGCCAGGAGTAAGCCCTGGGTACTACTGGGTATATGTTAGGGTCCCTTTAAGAGTTAAAGGGATGGGATCCTTATAGGTATAGTCCCTAGAACTGGAGAGACAGTACAGGGGTTAAGATACTTGCTTTGCTGGGGCCAACCCGTTTGATCCCTGTCACCATGTGCGGCTTCCCAAGCACCACCAACACTGATCCGAGCCCGAGCCAGGAGTAAGCCCTGAGCTCCGCTAGGTGTGGCCCCCACACCACAACCAAAACAAGCCCCCTAGGTTACATGAGAAGCAGGGGAAAACAATTCTCTAAGACATCTCTCACTCTAGACAATCTACAAACATTGGGACTTACACGGACTGTAGCAGAACTTAACTTCAGACTAAAAACATAAATAAATCTAAGATTCTGACTTTTATGGAGAAAAAGTGATGGGCTTTTCTTGTTTTGGTTTGGGGCCACACCTGGCAGCGCCAGGGCTTCTTCCTGGCTCTGAGCTCACGGGTCACTCCTGGTAGTGCTTGGGGAATCATATGTGGTGTGGGAACCGCACCTGGGCTCCTGTACGCAGAGCAGGCATTGATCCCATTGAGCCATCTTGGAAAAAATACCAGAATCATCTTCTCTTCCCCCGGTTAGACAGAAAGAAGGAAGCTGATCACGGGACTGTCTCTGCATCTCCTGGCACAAGACGCACGGAAGCGAACAGGATGCTGGAGCAGTGTTTGCTCCGCTCAGCACCAGCAGAGGCACAGCCAGTCAAAGAAGTGGGAAGTTCTGAAGAAAGACATACTTCAATAGAAGCACATATGTTTTAATGGTTCATATTCGACTTACGCGACAGTCTTAGTACTAGATGTTAGGATCAGGTCCTTCCCAGGACCTTTCATTTATACACTGTATATAGTAGGCAGGTTCTAGCTGTGACCCTTCATCCCAGTGAGCCTAGCAGGAAGCCAGAGCAACCCCCACTCCATGAGGTCAGTCATTTTCAACATCCAGACTCCACAGCTCCTCAGAGCTCCACCCAAGTGAAAACCTGACCTTTCCCCATTGAGTTTCATCAGTAAATGCTCGAGATGAGTCTTCTACTGAGAATATACCACCTACACAGCAGAGCTTGGCAAGCTACCCGTGTTTTATTTGATGTGCCAAAAAACCAGTAACAATTGTGGACCTCATTCCCATGACCTGAAGGAATGGTTTGAGACTTTTACTTTCCTGGAGCAAGAAGATGCCCCTGGGGTACATTTGCTTGCAACAGGATGTATGGAGATGTTATCGGTGCCCACTTGAGCAAATCGATGAACAACGGGAAGACAAGTGATCCAAGTGATACTTACACATAAACACGGCTGCCAGGATTACAAAAAGCAAAGGCACTGCTACATAAAGTCTGCTTTATTCTTTTCTAACATCCCTGAACTTAGCTTCACACTGTTATTCTCACATACTATCAATATATTATGTTATTACGTGGTGTACTATGTTAACTCATATTCTATCATATTGTACACTGCTCTGGCCACTCCGAGATGTCTCTACTGAGTGCTCAACAGGGGAGGAATGCCGTAGAGCATTCTCATGAATGCAAACAGTTCTGCTCCTTCGAGACAGCTGTGTATCAGACCCAGCCATTACTCTAGAGCTTGTCCTCATTACAGTTGAGGCAGATAAAGGGCTTAGGTGATACACATTACTACATTCTATGGAATCCATCCACCCACCCACCCACCCACCCATCCAACCATCCATCCATCCACCCATCCACCCACCCATCCATCCATCCACCCATCCCTCCCTCCATCCATCCATCCATCCATCCATCCCTCTCTCTCCCATCCATCCATCCATTCATCCATCTATCCATCCATCCATCCATCCACCCAACCACCCATCCATCCATCCATCCCTCTCTCTCTCCCCATCCATCTATCCATCCATCCACCCACCCACCCATTCATCCATCCCTCCCTCCCTCTCTCCCCATTCATCCATCCATCCATCCATCCTCTCTCTCCCCATCCATCCACCCACCCACCCACCCACCCACCCACCCATCCATCCATCCATCCATCCATCCATCCATCCATCCATCCATCCATCCATCCATCCATCCATCCATCCATCCATCCATCCATCCATCCATCCATCCATCCATCCGCCTATTCATTTATTTTGCCTTTTTGGGTCACACCTGGCAATGCTTAGGGGTTACTCCTTGCTCTACACTCAGGAATCACTCCTAGTGGTGCTCGGGGAACCATAAGGGATGCCAGAGATCGAACCCAGGGCAGCCACGCAAGGCAAATGCTCTCCCTTCTATGCTATCTCTCCGGCCTCTCACTGATTTTAGAACTATATATGAACAATGATCGAGGTTGATATCCACAAGAATTTACTTCTACGTACTAGTGCAAGAACAAGATGGTAACCCCATTTCATGCTGGGGAAAACAAAATCTCAGTGGATGTAAGTCTCTATGCACTCAGCTATCAGAGTTCTCTGTCTTAGCCCTTTTACTGTTGATTCTTACCTATCTTGTAAGGCTCAAGTTCATCTGGCCACAAAGAGCCATGCCTGAAAACAGCTTTACCCTTGGCCTGGAGTGGGTGCACTTCCTCAGTGTACTTATCAAAATCGACTAACATACACAACTTCACACTTGCAAGGAAGTACAGGTGTTTACTACTGGCCGTGAAACAATATATAACTCCCAAAAACATAAACATATTTCTCTAGTCCTATACTCCCAAGCAGAAAATAATACACAGAGTCTAAAACTTTTTTTTGGAATAGCATTTTAAGAATACTAGAGGTTAATTTCCACTATTATCAGATCATTATACACTACTTACTTGAAGTAAAATAACATCACTTTTTTTTTGTGGGAATCACACCTGGTGATGCTCATGGGGTTACTCCTGGCCCTGCACTCAGGAGTTACTCCTGGCGGTACTAGGGGGACCATATGGGATATCAGGGATCGAACCCAGTCGGCTGCGTGCAAGGCAACACCCTCCTGGCTGTGCTTAGCTCCGGCCCCAACAACGTCACGTTATTAAACTGACACACCATATATTCCGAAAAGAACAAATGCTGCTGAATCTCCCCAGGTAGATGGTTCAGGGCTGAGAAACTCTGGGGCCTTCTGGGAATGGGGGTGACAGAGTCCCCTCAAGACCCTGCAGCCCCCACCCACACCTCTGCCACAGAAAGGGGCCCACCAAACCGCCAAGCACCGGTCATTCCAGCTCCACAGCTCCTGGAGCTCAGCCCAGTAGGAGCACAGCAAATCTGGTGGCATGTTGGGCAAAGACCACCAAGCTCAATGGCTGAAACAGAAACACAGAGGGCTCAACCTGCGGGGCCACGTGACTCAGGACAGTGGGCAGGGAGCTTGCCTTGTACGCAGCCAACCTAGGTTCGATTCCCAGCATCCCATATGATCCCTCAACATTGCTGGAATAATTTCCGAGTACAGAGCCAAAAGTTGCCCCTGAGCATCACTGGGTGTGGCCCAATTTTTTTTTTTAAAAATGGTTCAACTAGTTATCAACCAGCCAGTAAATCCTCAGACAGTAACTTTAGTAACATCATTGCGAGATATAATGATCACAAACTGACTTTTATTAATCTATTGTTTGATAATTCCATTTGCCTTTGTGTTATAGCAGGGCAATATAAAATAAATTTGTTTGTGCCAGCTCAGGGGGCAGGTCCGGTGGTAAGAGGGAAACAGGGGGGGGACGTTCACGTCTGGTGAGACTGGTTTGGAACAATAAGTATCTGAAACAACTGCACTATGAACAACTTGATAAATCACGATGTTATAATAAAAAAATCCTAAACACCATATATTCCAAATAGGTAATCAAAATCACATGTAAACACTTTAACATGGAAACTTAATTCCACTCTTCATTACTGTATTTCAAAGGTGTTTCTTTAAAATGGCTTTTGCTTATTCTTCAGAAAACATAGATTTCCCTCCGTATTTCCATTTGTAGTCATCCTCCACCCTCCCATAAAAGCTATCTTGTGCCAACGAAAGCCACATTTGCTGCCTTGCCAAACTGGCTGACGGCTTCCACAGGTGTTCCTGACAGGACTTCCCACAAATCATCACTGTGCTTTCCAAAGGGCCTCGGGCACGGGGTGGTGCAAACGCCTGAAGCACGTGGCTTACACGTGGGAGTCCAGGTCTCACCCCCGTCCCCAGGCACTGCCAGCAGTGGGGGTCCCAGTGCTGAGTCTAAAACAGCCCCTGGGTACAGCTGCCCCGGCTCCCTAGAAGACAAAACAAAACCTTTGAGCATGGCCTGTCTTAGCTACACTGGTCAGCGTCTGTGGACTAAATATGAACGTTATTCCCAGCATCAAGAAGTGCTTCTTTGGGGCGGGGCTCTGTTCCATTAAGGATGTCCACTAATGCTTCTCTACCATGAATCATTTCCTTGTCTGAACTGCAATGCTTCAACTGTCTTAAAGTCTGACAGTCTAGCTCAAAGTATTAAAAAAAAAACAACAAACAACACTTAAATTCCACCTACATGTGGGAACACCACTGCAAACTCTCTCAAGAGGGGCCTCAATTACAAACTTTCAGGCTGTTATAGAAGCCACAGGGTGTATCCCAACTAAATAAATAATTCATTGAGGGTCAGAACACAGGGGCAGGGTGCAAAAGGCCTGTGCATTTGGGGAGACAGCAACAGGAAAGGCTGGTACTGTCTGGCTGGCTGGCAAAAATCCTTTTGACTTACAAACTAAATCTGAAGGACTAAACAAGCAGGTTTAAAAATAGTTGCTGGGGGCTAGAGAGAAAGGACAGGAGAAGGGCATTTGCCTTCCGGGCTACCTGGGTTCGATTCCCAGCATCCCATAGAGTGCCCTGAGCACTTCCAGAAGTGATTCCAGAGCACAGCAACCCCTGAGCATCCCTGGTCATGGCCTCAAAACAATATAAATATAGTTCTTAATTGGAGGTTCCCAAACTTATTTATGTCTGACCAAATAAATTTTCAGGAAAAAGAAAGAAAAACTCTCCTTCCCCATGGAAATCTATAAACTGAAAGTAATCTAATTGAACCAAGCCCCTCCCCCGACACACACACACACACACACACACACACACACACACACACACACGGATTCCTCCAGGTCTCTTGGGGAACAGTATAACCCACTCTCCAGAACACTGCTTTTGATAAACTATTTTGTAAATAAGTGCATGTGACCAATTTTCATTCAGGAAAGATTCCAACTACAATTGCTGTGATGGAATCAATGAACTTATTCCAACAGTCTCTATTCATTACAAATATGTAGAAACTAACAAGGAAACGGAAGCTCAGAGGGATCACTGATTCTTAGGCATGCGCCACGAGGAGTGTCTATTCCAAACCCTTTCAAACTATTATTATAATATTTTTGGCATTTTGGGTCTCCCTCAGTGACGCTCAGGTGTTACTGCTGGCTCTGAACTCAGGAATTAGTCCTGGAAGGGCTCAGGGGACCATATGGGCTGCTGGGGATCTTGTTACATTTTGGTTTGGTTTTGGTGCTTTGGGCCACACCCAACTCACTGGCCTCCCAGACCCCAGTGTGCGCTGATGATTCACTTCTCATTGCTCACTTCTACTCCTGAGTGATGAGGCTCCATCTTGACTTTAATTTACGTAGGTGGGGGCCAGAGAGGCAGTACAGAGGGGCAGGGCAGAGGCCTTGCCGCCTCCTGCAGTCAGGAGTAACCCCTTAACACCACTGGGTGTGGCCCAAAACCCCAAAACCAAACCAAAATGTAACACTACTTAGGCGTAACCTTGATTTTAATCTTGTTTGTTTTGGGGTCACATTCCTGGCTCTGCACTCAGGGATCACCCCTAGTGGGGACTGAGGGACTGTAGGAAAACCAAGATCAAAGTGGGTCAGCCTTGTGCAAAACAAGTGTCCTACCCGCTGTACTATTGCTTTGGCCACTGTGGCCTGGCTTTTTCGAGAAATACACGAGCCATGTCTAGTACACGGCAGAAAACTATTCTTTCAGAGCCAAACTAGCTCGGGATTAGTTGTGTGACTTCTAATTTTTAAGGCATTTAAAAATTACCCTGAGCTTCAGTTTTCTTTTCTTTTCTTTTCTTTTTCTTTTTTTTTTTTTTTTGGCTTTTTAGGTCACACGTGGCCAAAGCTCAATCTGGCGGTGATCGGGACCATATGGGAAGCTGGTGGATCTGGCGGTGGATCGGGACCATATGGGAAGCTGGTGGATCTGGCGGTGATCGGGACCATCTGGGAAGCTGGTGGATCTGGCGGTGGATCGGGACCATATGGGAAGCTGGTGGATCTGGCGGTGATCGGGACCATATGGGAAGCTGGTGGATCTGGCGGTGATCGGGACCATCTGGGAAGCTGGTGGATCTGGCGGTGATCGGGACCATATGGGGAAGCTGGTGGATCTGGCGGTGATCGGGACCATATGGGAAGCTGGGCATCAAACCCAGGCCAGCCACATGCAAGGCAAATACCCTCCCTGCTGTGCTCTCACTCCGGCCCATCTTTCTTTGTTTTTTCTGGAGCACCCCCGCCCCGGCATTGTTCAGGGCTTACTCCTACCTCTGTGCTCCAGGACCAAAACAGGGAGGGTAACCCGCCGCCCCCTAAGCACAGCCACCACCCTCCAGCCCATACTCTGGAGTTTCTGGTGCACATGGCCTGTGGTCGCGTGACACACCCTCCAATACTAGCATCCCAGTAGGAGCACACCAGACTGGATGGGATGTAACACAGAAGCCAACCAAGCTCGACCAACAAAAACATTAACACAGAGGCTTAGCTTGAAACCAGAGCTTAATAAACCTTCACACAAGGACTAAATAGCCCCATGGTGAAACAGAACAATTTCCTGATTTTCTTTTATTGAAGGTTTTTTTTAATTTTATCATTCCATTAGCCATTTAGTGGTGACAAGCAATATAAAATAGATTATTGTGGGCCTGTTATGGGGGCAGGCTTGAGCGGTTGTTGGGAAAGCGAGACAACAGTGGCGGAAGGTGCCAGTGAAGGGACTGGTGTTGGAATATGGAATGCCCGTAACAAACCGTCACAAAACTTTGTAAACCAGGGCGTTTAAATACAGCGGGCGGGGGACTTGGAGAGGGATGTAACTTCGAATGCACGGGTGAGGCTCTAGGTCAAACCCACAAACCCAAAGAAACAACCAAACGCCAGTGACCACTGACTAACAATCCTCCTTCCCCACTGCCCCTCAAACTGGGCACACCTGCCCGCTAGCCAGCACTGCTGCTGGCAGGGCAACGATGACATGAACTCTGACCTCTGTAAGGGATAGAGTGACTTCATGGAAACGAAAATTGTGGGTATTTAATAATAGCAATATTCAAGCTTTTTAAGAGTTCAAAAGAGAATATATATATCATAGTACTTAACGTCTTAAAATGATAGTATTACCATAAGTAAATTTTTGGCTTGAATCCATTAATGTAATTCAAACTTTCATTATTAAAGTCATAGAGCCCAGGGATGGAGCTTAGTGGTAAGCGTTTGCCTTGCTTGTGCAAGGTTCAAGCCAGAAACCAGGGGTGGGGCGAGCTAGCAACCCCCTGCATTATCGAAACTGAAACGCAACGCACATTCTATACCCCTGCTGGTATTCACCTCTAACACAGATCTCTCAAAGCCATGCAAAGAGCAAGCCTCAAGAACCAAAATTCTGTTACTTTATAAATCCCTAAAAAACATTCATAATTCAAATGAAAACACTGACCAGTCTCAAAGGGAAAAAGAAAGCAAGGCCTCAAGAGACAAAACGCTTTTCTAATCTGCGAGACGGATACATCCGCATCTCTAGGCCACCACTTGATCTATCTCGCACCGCCCACACTCCCCCAGCCGCCACCTGTAACTGATCCCACCTGGAAGTGGAAGTTGGTTTAACAGCAAAGATTTGTACTCCCAGAACTTATCCCTTCAGGAAAAAACAGGGCAGTCTGGGAGCTTACTTCTCAACTTCAGTACAAAGGCGAATTCAAACACAGAAATTCAGCCTACTTCAGACATTTCCAAGATATGAATCAGAGTGATCTTCAGGCGGAAGCGAATACAGCAGGTGAGGTGCCTGCCCTGTACAGGCCTGACCGGAGTGTGATCCTGGGCGCCACATCTGGTTCCCCAGCACCGCTGGCAGTAATTCTGAGTGCAGAGCCAGGAGTGAGCTCTGAGCACTGCTGCGCGTGTCCCAGCCCTCAGAAAAGAGGGAGTTGTAAATGTTTAAAGTTAAAAATGAGGGGGCGGAGGCGATAGCCCAGCGGGTGGGGTGTTTGCCTTGCACGCTGCCAGCCCATGCCGGCCTGGGTTCAATCCCAGCATCCCATATGGTCCCCCCGAGCACCGCCAGGAGTAATTCCTGAGTGCAGAGCCAGGAGTAGCCCCTGAGCATTGCCGGGTGTGACCCAAAAAAGCAAAAAAAAAAAAAAAAATTAAAAATGAGAATCTAACCTACATAAGCAAACACAAATATTGGAAAATGTATCCAATTCTTTCCAAAAAGCAGCACTAAATGTAAGAAGATTTAATATAACTGTCCTATATTTAAAAAGTGATACAATATATAATATACATGTTAAATTAGGAAGATAATTTAATGTTACATAAAGATCACTTACACAGCATCAAATTAGTAAGGTAAGGGGCTGGAGTGATAGCACAGTGGGGAGGGTGTTTGCCTTGCATGCGGCCGACCAGGTTTGATCCCGGCATCCCATATGGTCCCCTGAGCATTGCCAGGACTAATTCCTGAGTGCAAAGCCAGGAGAGACCCCTGAGCATTGCTGGGTGTGACCCCAAAATAAAAAAAAATAGTAAATTACTTAAATTTTCCTTTATATTTGGTACTTTACTGAGAAAAGAATAAAGATTATAATTTTGGACTACACTTGCACATGCTGTTATATAAAGGTGCCATTGTTTTTATTGTTTCAATTTTTTGAATTACAGTGATATCATTTACAGTTATTCGTGATTGGGTTTCAGTCATACAATGTTCCAGCACTTCTCCTTTCCCTGGTGCGCACTTCCAATGTCTCCAGTTTCCTGGAGCCCCGGCCCGCATTCTCATTCATTTTCTCTCTCTCTCTCTCTCTCTCTCTCTCTCTCTCTCTCTCTCTCTCTCTCTCTCTCTCTCTCTCCTGCCCCCCTTAGGCGATGTGGTTGCAGCGCTGTTACAGCGGTTACCAAGCAGATCACTTACCTCTTCTGGTGCAGGGTTTCACTCTTTGCCATAAATTGTACTGCTCCAAAAGTACACACTCCCGGAGCTTTGACAATTATCTGTTCTCTTTCCCGTCTCAAAAAACCCTTATTTTCAAAATGAACTGCAAATGTTTTTAAACTACACCAAATGCCTGCCTAGATAATCAGAGCTAATGGCTCTCACCTCGTGTCCCTTTAAACATGCTGAGTGTGATCAGTGTTCTTCCCAGAAAGCAGCACCATTCACCGCTCCAAACTTCTGGAAGCCCGCCACGTTCAAACCCAAGTTAAGAACCAGAGAGAGGGACCGGAGCGATAGCCCAGTGGGTAGGGCGTTTGCCTTGCACGCGGCTGGCCCATTGGCCCATGCTGGCCAGGGTTCAGCCCCTGGCATCCCATATGGTCCCCGAGCACTGCCAAGAGTGATTCCTGAGTGCAGAGCCAGGAGAAACCCCCTGAGCATTGCGGGTGTGACCCAAAAAGAAAAAAAAAAAAGAACCAGAGAGATAAAGTAGAAAATTTCTTTGACTCTCTTCCACAATTTCAGCTCTGATTCACAAGAACAAGTTATTTATAACTGGACATGAACTCTCTTGTGAAGTCAACTCCTTAAAAAAGTTTGATAGTTTGGGGGCTGGAGAGTTCAGGGGTTACGGCCCTTACCTTGAACACTGTTCAACCCAGCTCAATCTCTGGGCTGGTACTCCAAGAACGCCAGGAGTGATCCCTAAGCACAAGGCTGGGGTAAGCCTGCAGCACAAACACAGAGCAAAAACCTCAGGGTTCATTTTGTGGAAGGGAGTGAGGCTCACCCCAGCTGCGCTCCGGGATCAGTCCTGGTGGGCTCTAAGCACCATGTGTGGTGGGAGAAAGAGTCTAGGTCCTGCTGTCCTAGGGCTGACCCGGATGGTGTTTCCTAAGCAGTAGTCACCCACCAATGCTTTGACTTCTAATACTGGCAACGTTTTTGTTTGGCGCTTGTAGGGGAAGAGGGGCCATCAAACAACACTGTGGAGCTAATTCCCAAATCTCTTGAAAACCCATGAAGGTTGGGGATTCAACCTGGTGTCCAGAGTGCAGAGCCTGTCCTCTGCCCACTGGATTCTGTCCTGCACAGCCTGTCCTCTGCCCACTGGATTCTGCCCTGCAGAGCCTGTCCTCTGCCCACTGGATTCTGTCCTGCAGAGCCTGTCCTCTGCCCACTGGATTCTGGTCCTGCACAGCCTGTCCTCTGCCCACTGGATTCTGTCCTGCACAGCCTGTACTCTGCCCACTGGATTCTGTCCTGCACAGCCTGTACTCTGCCCACTGGATTCTGTCCTGCAGAGCCTGTCCTCTGCCCACTGGATTCTGTCCTGCAGAGCCTGTCCTCTGCCCACTGGATTCTGTCCTGCAGAGCCTGTCCTCTGCCCACTGGATTCTGTCCTGCAGAGCCTGTCCTCTGCCCACTGGATTCTGTGCTGCACAGCCTGTACTCTGCCCACTGGATTCTGCCCTGCACAGCCTGTCCTCTGCCCACTGGATTCTGTCCTGCAGAGCCTGTCCTCTGCCCACTGGATTCTGCCCTGCACAGCCTGTACTCTGCCCACTGGATTCTGTCCTGCAGAGCCTGTACTCTGCCCACTGGATTGTGTCCTGCAGAGCCTGTCCTCTGCCCACTGGATTCTGTCCTGCAGAGCCTGTCCTCTGCCCACTGGATTCTGTCCTGCAGAGCCTGTCCTCTGCCCACTGGATTCTGTCCTGCACAGCCTGTCCTCTGCCCACTGGATTCTGTCCTGCACAGCCTGTCCTCTGCCCACTGGATTCTGTCCTGCAGAGCCTGTCCTCTGCCCACTGGATTCTGTCCTGCACAGCCTGTTCTCTGCCCACTGGATTCTGTCCTGCGCAGCCTGTCCTCTGCCCACTGGATTCTGTCCTGCGCAGCCTGTCCTCTGCCCACTGGATTCTGTCCTGCACAGCCTGTACTCTGCCCACTGGATTCTGTCCTGCGCAGCCTGTCCTCTGCCCACTGGATTCTGTCCTGCGCAGCCTGTCCTCTGCCCACTGGATTCTGTCCTGCGCAGCCTGTCATCTGCCCACTGGATTCTGTCCTGCACAGCCTGTCCTCTGCCCACTGGATTCTGTCCTGCACAGCCTGTCCTCTGCCCACTGGATTCTGTCCTGCACAGCCTGTACTCTGCCCACTGGATTCTGTCCTGCAGAGCCTGTCCTCTGCCCACTGGATTCTGTCCTGCAGAGCCTGTCCTCTGCCCACTGGATTCTGTCCTGCAGAGCCTGTCCTCTGCCCACTGATTCTGTCCTGCAGAGCCTGTCCTCTGCCCACTGGATTCTGTCCTGCACAGCCTGTCCTCTGCCCACTGGATTCTGTCCTGCAGAGCCTGTCCTCTGCCCACTGGATTCTGTCCTGCAGAGCCTGTCCTCTGCCCACTGGATTCTGGTCCTGCAGAGCCTGTCCTCTGCCCACTGGATTCTGTCCTGCAGAGCCTGTACTCTGCCCACTGGATTCTGTCCTGCACAGCCTGTCCTCTGCCCACTGGATTCTGTCCTGCACAGCCTGTACTCTGCCCACTGATTCTGTCCTGCACAGCCTGTCCTCTGCCCACTGGATTCTGTCCTGCACAGCCTGTCCTCTGCCCACTGGATTCTGTCCTGCACAGCCTGTCCTCTGCCCACTGGATTCTGTCCTGCACAGCCTGTCCTCTGCCCACTGGATTCTGTCCTGCAGAGCCTGTACTCTGCCCACTGGATTCTGTCCTGCAGAGCCTGTCCTCTGCCCACTGGATTCTGTCCTGCAGAGCCTGTACTCTGCCCACTGGATTCTGTCCTGCAGAGCCTGTCCTCTGCCCACTGGATTCTGTCCTGCACAGCCTGTCCTCTGCCCACTGGATTCTGTCCTGCACAGCCTGTCCTCTGCCCACTGGATTCTGTCCTGCACAGCCTGTCCTCTGCCCACTGGATTCTGTCCTGCAGAGCCTGTACTCTGCCCACTGGATTCTGTCCTGCACAGCCTGTACTCTGCCCACTGGATTCTGTCCTGCACAGCCTGTCCTCTGCCCACTGGATTCTGTCCTGCACAGCCTGTCCTCTGCCCACTGGATTCTGTCCTGCAGAGCCTGTGCTCTGCCCACTGGATTCTGTCCTGCAGAGCCTGTCCTCTGCCCACTGGATTCTGTCCTGCACAGCCTGTACTCTGCCCACTGGATTCTGTCCTGCACAGCCTGTCCTCTGCCCACTGGATTCCTGTCCTGCAGAGCCTGTCCTCTGCCCACTGGATTCTGTCCTGCACAGCCTGTCCTCTGCCCACTGGATTCTGGTCCTGCACAGCCTGTCCTCTGCCCACTGGATTCTGTCCTGCAGAGCCTGTCCTCTGCCCACTGGATTCTGCCTCTGCCTGTCCTCTGCCCACTGGATTCTGTCCTGCAGAGCCTGCCCTGCCCACTGGATTCTGTCCTGCAGAGCCTGTCCTCTGCCCACTGGATTCCGCCCTGCAGAGCCTGTCCTCTGCCCACTGGATTCTGTCCGCACAGCCTGTACTCTGCCCACTGGATTCTGTCCTGCACAGCCTGTCCTCTGCCCACTGGATTCTGTCCTGCACAGCCTGTACTCTGTCCACTGGATTCTGCCCTGCAGAGCCTGTCCTCTGCCCACTGGATTCTGCCCTGCAGAGCCTGTCCTCTGCCCACTGGATTCTGTCCTGCACAGCCTGTCCCTCTGCCCACTGGATTCTGTCCTGCACAGCCTGTACTCTGCCCACTGGATTCTGTCCTGCAGAGCCTGTCCTCTGCCCACTGGATTCTGCCCTGCAGAGCCTGTACTCTGCCCACTGGATTCTGTCCTGCAGAGCCTGTACTCTGCCCACTGGATTGTGTCCTGCAGAGCCTGTACTCTGCCCACTGGATTCTGTCCTGCAGAGCCTGTCCTCTGCCCACTGGATTCTGCCCTGCAGAGCCTGTCCTCCGCCCACTGGATTCTGTCCTGCACAGCCTGTCCTCTGCCCACTGGATTCTGTCCTGCACAGCCTGTACTCTGCCCACTGGATTCTGTCCTGCAGAGCCTGTCCTCTGCCCACTGGATTCTGCCCTGCAGAGCCTGTACTCTGCCCACTGGATTCCGTCCTGCAGAGCCTGTACTCTGCCCACTGGATTGTGTCCTGCAGAGCCTGTACTCTGCCCACTGGATTCTGGTCCTGCAGAGCCTGTCCTCTGCCCACTGGATTCTGCCCTGCAGAGCCTGTCCTCTGCCCACTGGATTGTGTCCTGCAGAGCCTGTACTCTGCCCACTGGATTCTGCCCTGCAGAGCCTGTACTCTGCCCACTGGATTCTGTCCTGCAGAGCCTGTCCTCTGCCCACTGGATTCTGTCCTGCACAGCCTGTCCTCTGCCCACTGGATTCTGCCCTGCACAGCCTGTCCTCTGCCCACTGGATTCTGTCCTGCACAGCCTGTCCTCTGCCCACTGGATTCTGCCCTGCAGAGCCTGTACTCTGCCCACTGGATTCTGTCCTGCAGAGCCTGTACTCTGCCCACTGGATTGTGTCCTGCAGAGCCTGTACTCTGCCCACTGGATTCTGTCCTGCAGAGCCTGTCCTCCGCCCACTGGATTCTGCCCTGCAGAGCCTGTCCTCTGCCCACTGGATTGTGTCCTGCAGAGCCTGTACTCTGCCCACTGGATTCTGCCCTGCAGAGCCTGTACTCTGCCCACTGGATTCTGTCCTGCAGAGCCTGTCCCTGCCCACTGGATTCTGTCCTGCACAGCCTGTCCTCTGCCCACTGGATTCTGCCCTGCACAGCCTGTCCTCTGCCCACTGGATTGTGTCCTGCAGAGCCTGTACTCTGCCCACTGGATTCTGCCCTGCAGAGCCTGTACTCTGCCCACTGGATTCTGTCCTGCAGAGCCTGTACTCTGCCCACTGGATTGTGTCCTGCAGAGCTTGTCCTCTGCCCACTGGATTCTGTCCTGCAGAGCCTGTACTCTGCCCACTGGATTCTGTCCTGCACAGCCTGTCCTCTGCCCACTGGATTCTGTCCTGCAGAGCCTGTCCTCTGCCCACTGGATTCTGTCCTGCAGAGCCTGTCCTCTGCCCACTGGATTCTGTCCTGCAGAGCCTGTCCTCTGCCCACTGGATTCTGTCCTGCAGAGCCTGTATCTGCCCACTGGATTCTGGTCCTGCACAGCCTGTACTCTGCCCACTGGATTCTGCCCTGCACAGCCTGTCCTCTGCCCACTGGATTCTGGGTCCTGCACAGCCTGTACTCTGCCCACTGGATTCTGTCCTGCAGAGCCTGTACTCTGCCCACTGGATTCTGTCCTGCAGAGCCTGTCCTCTGCCCACTGGAGTCTGCCCTGCACAGCCTGTCCTCTGCCCACTGGATTCTGTCCTGCACAGCCTGTCCTCTGCCCACTGGATTCTGTCCTGCACAGCCTGTCCTCTGCCCACTGGATTCCTGTCCTGCAGAGCCTGTCCTCTGCCCACTGGATTCTGTCCTGCAGAGCCTGTCCTCTGCCCACTGGAGTCTGCCCTGCACAGCCTGTCCTCTGCCCACTGGATTCTGTCCTGCAGAGCCTGTCCTCTGTCCACTGGATTCTGCCCTGCACAGCCTGTCCTCTGCCCACTGGATTCTGGTCCTGCACAGCCTGTCCTCTGCCCACTGGATTCTGTCCTGCAGAGCCTGTCCTCTGCCCGCTGGATTCTGCCCTGCAGAGCCTGTCCTCTGCCCACTGGATTCTGTCCTGCAGAGCCTGTCCTCTGCCCACTGGATTCTGTCCTGCACAGCCTGTCCTCTGCCCACTGGATTCTGTCCTGCAGAGCCCGTCCCTCTGCCCACTGGATTCTGTCCTGCAGAGCCTGTCCTCTGCCCACTGGATTCTGTCCTGCACAGCCTGTCCTCTGCCCACTGGATTCTGTCCTGCACAGCCTGTCCTCTGCCCACTGGATTCTGTCCTGCAGAGCCTGTCCTCTGCCCACTGGATTCTGTCCTGCACAGCCTGTCCTCTGCCCACTGGATTCTGGTCCTGCACAGCCTGTCCTCTGCCCACTGGATTCTGTCCTGCACAGCCTGTCCTCTGCCCACTGGACTCTCTGTTCGGCCTTATTGGAGCATTTTAAACTAGTGTGTGCATCCAGTGATACCAACACACTATACTATAATTTATAAATCAATTTCATAGGTTTTAATATTTCACCTCCTTTCTTGCCCTGGCAACAGAGTCTAAGCAGAGTACTAGAGTATATAACCCAGAGTTATGCATTTCTCCAGCGCTGAGGGCATTATACTTTCCCAAAAGCCTCCTTTACCAGAAAAAAATTGAAAAGATACTCATGGTCACATTTTATTGTAGATATACTCTGATGTCAAGAAAAACATTAATATAGGTAAAATGTATTTTTTTTTTGTATCACTGATTTTTTTTTTCTCTTTGGGTCACACCCGGCAATGCTCAGAGGCTACTCCTGGCTCTGCACTCAGGAATTCCTGGCGGTGCTTTCGGGGACCATATGGGATATAGAGGATAGAACGGGGTCTGGCTGCATGTAAGACAAATGCCCACCTGCTGTGCTATCACTGCAGCCCTGCACCACTGCTTAACATTGCCTTTCTTCAGGAAAGTAAAATGATCAAACTCATTTAGAACTGAATAATAAAATAACGTTTTGTTATTTCTGAAGCATTTCTCTCATCTTTTTATTCAATACACAAAAATACATGGTCTTGAAACTTCAAATAAAACAAATAGAATTTTTTTTAAAGAAAAAATTTTAGGGTGTTAAAATAGTTCCTCCTGCTAAAAAGATGCATTATTTCAGTTCTCCAAATTTATTTTTTGATGATTTTTTAAAAATTTATTTATTTACAAATGGAATCACAGTGTGATACACAATTACAAAGTTGTTCATGATTAGGTCTCAGTCATATAATGTTCCAACACCTGCCCCTTCACCACTGTACATATTCTACTACCAATATTCCCAGTCCCTTGCCAGGAACTTTTCATCCCTCTCTCTCTCTACCCCCTCTCTCTCTCTCCTCTCCTCTCTCTCTCCTCTCTCTCTCTCTCTCTGATTCCTTTTGGGCCTTAAGATTTGCAATGCAGATACTGAAAGGCTGTCAGGTACATCCCTTTACTTACTTTCAACATTAAGTTCCTGTCAAAATTCATTTCCAACTATTATTGTCATACTGGTTCCTTCTCTATCCTAACTGTCCCTCAACCCTCTCATACTTGTGGCACGCTTCCAACCACTGACCAGTACTCCTGGCCCTGTTTTTCCTTACCTTGGGTTCTATTTTTTTTAAATATTTTATTATACCGCAGTGATATATACAATCACAAAAATGTTCATGTCCGGGGTTCGGTCATACATTGTTTCAGCACCCATCCCTCCACCAGTGCCCACTTCCCACCATCAGTGTCCCGGATTCCCTCCCTCTCCCATGTTATCATATGTATCTTTTGTATTCAATACTCAGTTCTAGGCTAGTATTATCACCTCCAAAAATTGTTAGCACACTGTTCCCTCTCTGTCCCACCAAACCTCTGACTCCCAGAGGCTTGTCGGAGATTCCGCTTTTGAAAAGACCTCCTGATCCATGTTTTGTCTGACCTTGATATTGATACCATAATATGTATATATATACATATATGTATATATATATTTGTCATGCAAATAAATGCAGTCATTCTATATCTGTCTTTTTCCTTCTGGCTAATTTCACTCAACATAATCTTCTCCATGTCCATCCATTTATATGCAAATTTCATAACTTCATTTTTCCTAACAGCTGCATAGTATTCCATTGTGTAGATGTACCAAAGTTTTCTTTATCCAGTCATCTATTCTCGGGCACTCTGGTTGTTTCCAGATTCTGGCTATTGTGAATAGTGGATAGTGTTTCCGCTGCATGTTTTTGGCTTCCCGGTACATTCCCAGGAATGGTATGGCTGGGTCAAATGGGAGCTCAATTTCTAGTCTTTGGAGGAATGTCCATATTGTTTTCCAACAAGGCTGTACTAGCTGACATTCCCACCAACAATAGCTCTCCAAATTTCTTAAAAGTACATTATTTCAGTTGTCTAAATTTCTTAACAGTACATTATTTCAGTTCTCTAAAGTTCTTTTTAACCTTTTAGAAAGAAACAATCATGGCCCAGGCAGATGCCTTTATATCTACAAGTGCCTGAGACTACCGCAGAGACAGGAAACAGGTTTCCACATCCGGGATTTCCACCCAGGCCACCGCCCACACGGGGCTCAGCGGTATGGCACTGTCTTACATAGCAGAGTGGGTGTATCCCCGCACAGCAAAAAAAAAAAAAAAAAAAAAGAGCAAAATCTTTAACTTTTAAAAAGACCATTTGAGGCTGGTGAGAGGTAGTACAGCAGGTGGTCCACTTGCCTTGCACGAGGCCAAACCCGACTGGATCCTCGGCATCCCTATATCCGTCCCCAGGCACCACCAGGACCGATCCCTGAGCACAGTGCCAAGAGTAAGCCCTGAACACTGCCAAGTGTACCCCCAAAGAAAACAGAAATAAAATAAAAATTAAAAAAGCTAATTGTCTAGACACCCAGAGTAGAGCCAACCAGAAACACTCTAGTCGGGGCATGCTGGTGGGCGCCACGCTGGCTACAACGCAGGGATGGGTTTGCTGGGTGCCGGGACCAGCGCACAGAGGGCAGGGGCAAGTCCCCGCAACTTCCAAGCAATACCCCAAGGCCCTAAACTACTCTCAAGACAAACTATGTTCCAAAGTGGAGACCGAACACAAAAATCGACCGAACCTTGGTTTCTTCTGCGAATAAATGCGGAGGAACTAGCTTTTAAAAAATCGCCGTCAACTTTCCAGCAGGATGACCAAATGTGCCAAGATTACTTTTTGTATTTTTGTTTTTGGGGAGGTGCACGGCGTAATCCTGGCTCTGTGCTCAGGATTCATTCTTGGGGAGGACAGTCACTGTGTGGTGCGGAGGACAGAACGCTCGGTCAGCCACGCGCAAGGCGCGCGCCCTTGTCCTGTCGCTCTGGCAACAAAATGCACCATATTGAGGCTGGAGCCACAACACAGCGGGAGGGCGTTTGCCTTGCATGAAGCCGACCCGGGTTCGATCCCCGGCATCCCATATGGTCGCCTGAGCACCACCAGGAGTAATTCCTGAGTGCAGAGCCAGGAGAACCCCTGAGCATCGCCGATGTGACCCAAAAAGAAAAAAAAAGAGTGCCACTATTGCAGAATATAAATTCGAGCAATCTTGAGCAAAAGGGAAAGGGAGCTTTAGAGGCTGAGCACGGGGCGGGGGGGCGCAGACGGGCCAGGGATGGGGTCCTTCGGCGGCTTTCTCGGCGGTGAGAAGTTTGAGGGGCCCGGGATGATTCCCGGGCAGGCACAGCACAGCACCTCACCGACTGGCGGCTCGCGCAAACCTGGCCGGGGCGCAGCCAGCGTGCAGGGAGAGGGGGGGGGGGGGGGGGCTGGGGGGACACAGACGCCCGACCACCACCGGTCCTGCGGGAAGGGCAGCGGCATCACCCACGATACCCCCAGGGTCGCCGCGGCGGGGACCACCCCGGAGCGCTCCGCAGACTCGGGCCGCGCAAGTGAAGCAGAGCGAGCCCGGCCTGCGCGAAGCCTTGTCCCCGAGGGGCCAGCGGAGCACGAGCAGGGTCACGCCAGGGGGCAGCGGGCTGGCGGCAAGCGCGGGGCCGGCCCGCTCACACAAGCCTCGGGCGAGCCGGCGGGTCCCGCAGGTAACCCCGCGCGGCGGCAACCCCGTCCCCGGGCTCGCCCGAGCCCGGCCCACCACCCGCTCCGCCTCGGAAGGTCCCGCAGA